>LR749773.1:1208013-1492681 GCA_902729485.2 Mus minutoides
CTCACAGTTAGCTATTAGTTGGATCACAGGACTCCCAAGGTAGGAGCTGGAGAAAGTACCCAAAGAAGCGGAAGGGGTCTTCAACCCTCCAGGTGGAGGAATAACATGATCTAACCAGTTCCCCCTGCGCTCATGTCTCTAGCTGCATATGTGGAGGAAGATGGCCTAGTTGGTCATCATTGGGAGGAGAGGCCCTCTGGTCATACAGACTCTATATGCCCCAGAACAGGGGAATGCCAGGGCCATTACGTGGGAGGGGGTGGGTAGGGGGGCAGGGCGGGGACGCGGGAGGGTAAGGGAAAATTTCTGGATAACATGGGAAATGTAAATGAAGAAAATATCTAATAAAGAGGAAAAAAAAAAACAACTTGGGGGTCTGGAGATATGGCTCAGGGCTTAATAATACTTGCTGCTTTTATAGAGGTTCCCAGTGTTATCCCAAGCACCTATGCAGCTTACAACCATCTCTAACTCCAGCTCCAGAGCATCTAAAGCTCTCGTCTAGACTCCAAGGCTATCTGCATCCGTGTGTGTGCACACATCGCCCTCCCTCTCCCCTCTCCTCCCCTCTCCCCTCCCTCTCCCCTCTCCTCCCTCCTCCTATCTATCTATCTATCTATCTATCTATCTATCTATCTATCTAATTTAACATTTTTAAATTTATAATTAAAAATATAAAGCTTTAACACACAAATTATGAATTTCTTCTATTTGGAGTTTGGGTCTTTTGCTGTGTATTGTAATGTTAAATACTGGTGCCCGAGGCCTGGTTGCCCACAGAGACAAGCAAGTAATGCTATGTGACCTTGCTCCTTAATTAAAAACTATTGGTTGAATAAAGATGCTGACAGGATATCTCTGGGGAAAAGAGAGATAGATGGAATTTCAGTTCCTGGGATTGGGGTCTGAGGCTAGAGACCATGAGGGAGAAGAGGAGAGAAGGTGGAGAGTAGAGAAGACACCATGGGGTAAACAATTGTGAGAACTGGCCATGTGGGCTGGCTAGTCAGAGTCAGAGTGGCCAAGGTGAAATATGGCCAGTCATATCTTGGGGTTACTGGGTGAGAAGTAGACATAATGTCATAGAGGGTATATATCTACCCAGCTCTAGTGCTTTTAAGGCTTATTATAAAATATATTTTGTATTATAAAATATAAACGTTTTGTGTCTTTTATCTGGGAACTGAATGATCTAAGGCAGGGTGGAAATCCCTGACTGAGTTTAAAAAAATGATTACAACACTTCACACCCAGGTTTATACTAGGCAGGCCCTTGTTCCATGATCATGATATTCAGAGAGCCTCCGAGAATGAAAGCTTCAGGAATAGAGGGAATGTGTATCCCATTGAGGCTGAAGCATTCAATCTTCACCAACAATAGTGAAAATAGGTAAATGGAAACCAATAAGATGTGGGGAGAAAGGCCTTGTGCATTAAAAATTAAAGAGATATGCCTAGGAATTTAGAAATAGGCACACCACAGCACAAAGAAACATTTGAAAGGTTGAGTGTATCTCACGAAAACAACATTTGAGTATTTATCAACAGGAAACCAAGAACTAATGCTAATTGCCAGAGCAGCCCCTGGAGCCCAAAAGCCGTGGGGTGGGTGCGATTTTGCATCTGTTTCTCCTTCTTTGGGAGCTTGTGACATCTCTTCTCTTTGGAAGCCACTACTACTTTATTTCTGATTAAGGTTCTCTCACTGTCTCCTGTGCTCCACCCAATAGTCTTGGTGCTATTGGGATTCTCCTTGTTTATGGCGCAGACCAGGCCGACTACTGGGCCTTCTTGACCAGTCTCCTTTCCATTCAGTTGTGACATCTGAATCAGGTGGCTCTGGGTAAGGCTGTTTATGAGAATTCCCTTTTTCTAAAACCTAGATAAAGGATGCTGCTGGGAAGACTCTATGGCTTGAGCTGGGCGGAGAAAGAACCTATAAATCATTTAAAACAATGATGTCAGATTATCTTGCATTTAACTGGATTGTGTACAAATGACTGCTGAATAAATTGGAGACTTTAGCACGTTTTTAGGTCTTTGATCTATGATGTGTTAATCCTGCTATGCTTTTCTCCATTTTGATCAGTCTGCACTGTCTTTGAATGTGTCTGTGAGGCATTTATTCCTTGCTGTTTCAGGCTTTATTTTCTGTAATTAATTAATATATTAATTAATAATATAATATATTAGATTAGTATATAATATAAATTAAATGTGTGTGTATGTATATATAAACTTTTCTTTGAAATGTCCATTGTTGAGTTTTAAAAATCATCAATCATGTGGAAACCTAGAGAAGCGTATGTCAGCTCAAACATTAAGAAGCCTATGAACATGTGAAAACTTTTAGTTAAATGAGAAGAAAATTCTAGATAGTAAAAGTCAGGAGGAGGAAGGTATTTTTGGGAAATATAGGACATAACAGTTCTAAAATGTTATATATGCATTTATTTTTATCTGTTCAACATTAGCATATCACCAGCTGATGCATGAGTTTTATTGCAATTTTATGTTAAGATTTTATCTATTATTTGGGGGCCCTTCTATGACCATACTCTTCCCAGAAGCAATGGATTGTTAAATAAAGATCCCCATGCCAGGTTTGGGATACCTCCCTATTGAGTTGTTGGTCAGGAGGCCCCAAAGGTCCCACCCCAACAACAAAGGCATTTGCCATTGCTCCTGGTTTCCCACTATAACTAGATGGTAAGATCCTATTACTGAAGAAAGCATATACTTGGTTACAGGTCATAGAGAAGTCAAGGTGGAACTGAGATATAAACTTCTTTGCTACTAGCTAGCTTCCATCATGCAAGAAGGTGCTATGCAGGCAGCTGAAGAAGAAAGTCATCAATAGTTTTATTGAGCTGTGAATCCGTTGTGTAGAGGAATCCAGCAATGTGGCTCCTCTTGTCTATGTTATTGGGCTGGAATACAGATACACCCTTAGCACACATTTTTAATACCTCTGGCTAGAATAGAGACAACTGTCAGTATACATATTTAATCCCTCTGGCTAGAATACAGACATGCCTTTAGTACACATTTTAATCCCAAACAATGATGTCTAATTGAGGGTCAGACAAAGTGATGACTCAGAGACAGATTTGACAGAGTGAATCAGAGATAAGATGCACCCAACTCTCATAAGAATTGACAGGAAAGAGAGGCCACTTAAGACCAGTATGGGGGGAGGGGAGGGCTAGAGAGATGGATCAGCAGTTAAGAGCACTAATTGCTCTTCTAGAGATCCTGAGTTCAAATCCCAGCAATCACATGGTGACTCCCAACCATCTGTAATGGGGATCCAATGCCCTCTTCTGATGTGTCTGAAGACAGCGACAGTGTGCTCACAAATGTGAAATAAATACATCAAAAAAAAAAAAAAAAAAAAAAAACCAGTACAGTGAGAGAAGCTGAGTTGAGTGGAGTTCATGCAGTTCTGTTCAGTTCTTGCAGTCAGTGCACTTCAGTTTGTGGATTTCAGAGGCAGTTTTTCCAAGCAGAGAAATTCAGTCAGAAGCCTAGAGAAGTCAATTTGAATCAGTCAGCTTGGAGTAGAGTTTGAGCCAGAATAGCTGAGTTGAACCAGCCAGCCAGAGTTCAGAAAGAAATAGAAAGTATGAGTTAATTCATAAGTAGGTCTCTAAAAGGATTAGAATTACTGGTGCTGTTGCCCCTATGTAATTGGACAAGGAATGGCCAATAATCCTACATATCAAAATCTCTCTCTCTCTCTCTCTCTCTCTCTCTCTCTCTCTCTCTCTCTCTCTCAATTGTGGGAGACAAGATCATTTGAAAAGGGATTATAGATAAGGCATTCCTAGATACTCCTCTAAAAGACCTCAGCCTTTTGGGATTTTTAGAAGGTGTGGTAAGGGTAGGCACTGGACTAATGAATGCAGATCAAGAGATATGCAGGGTAATTCCTTACTAGTAAGAAACTCCCTATGAGATAATTCTTTAAATATGGGAGCCTTCCAAAGGGCATTCACTAGTACCCCATAAACAAAGAACATGAGCCTGCTATTTTCTGTCAGCGATACTCAGAGCAACTAGAGAAAACTAAACTAAGTACTAGAGATCTAATGCATGCTTCAGAAGGCCACACTGCTCTGGACTTAACCACAAATAGCCCATCAAACAAGGCAATGCAGCTCTACTTGATAGAACAAGAAATTCTGGAGGTATCTGGAAAACAGCACCTCATCCATCTTTAAAATAGTTAACTGACAAACCTGTGTGGGAAGAGCAATGGCCCTTGAATGAAGAAAAATTACAGGAAATTGAGCAGTTGGAACCCCAATATATAGAAAGTTCGTATATACTTGGAATTCTTTTGTATTTGTCATTTAAAAGAAATCTGGAAATTAGAACATGTTGACTAGGGCCGGGCGGGTGCTCCCGGCTTGCTGGAGCCACTCGAGCATCTGCGTCCTGCAGGCCAGGTTCACGTGAAGCGCCCGCCCTCTGCCTCTCCCTCCCTCTGTTCCTCCGTCCCTCTGTCCACCCCCCCCTTTCCTGCAGAGCCCACTCTGGCACCACGACTCCCTGCCCGGCTGGGTGCTGACAGCAGCAGCAGGGCACCCTGCAGCTGCTGCTGTGTCCGGAGCAGGCTCCAGCTAGGCCCACGGAGTCCCCAGCTCGGCCATGAACTGTGTCCAGTTGGCAGAGGAAGGCCTGGGCCAAGTGTCGCAGCTCCTGGTGGGCTTGGGAGACTGAGATCTGTCCACAGAGACTACGATGCAGGAAGAGGATGATGACAACGAAGAGGAGCTCCCAGGTGCGAAGCTGCAAGCACCCGCGAGGGGCAAGGAAACCTGCATAATGAGAAGATCGATCATGGCTCAAAGACTGCCGACCCCTTTGGGCGCTTCACTGGATGAGCAAAGTGGAGGTGTGCCCAAGGGTGTGCTTGTGAGAAATGGAGGAAGCTTTGAAGATGACTTGTCACTGGGAGCTGAAGCCAATCACCTACATGAACCTGATGCTCAAGTTGAAAACTGCAACAATATCTTGGCCAAGGAGAGAAGACTTCAGTTTCATCAGAAAGGGAGAAGTATGAATTCCATTGGGTCTGGGCAAAGCAGTGGTATGGGGACAAGTGTTTCAGAACTGCTGGAGCTTTATGAGGAAGGTCCTGAAGAAATTCTATATAATCTTGGATTTGGACGAGATGAACCAGATATTGCTTCTAAAATTCCTTCCAGAATTTTTAAATTCATCATCCTTTGCCAGAGGCATAGACATAAAAGTATTTCTGAGTGCGCAGATGCAACAGTTGGGAGTATAGAATCCAAAGTATGCTCTGACAAGCCAATTTCACAAAATTAAAGTCCTCACTACTGTGGCCAAAGCATTTCCTTCTCTATATTCCCAAGTCTCTGGAAAGCCATTGCAGAGGGTTGGAAGTATGTCCTCGGTGACCTCCACTAAGGAGGTGGCAGACCCCCTACCCCCAACTCGAAGCAACACTGCAAACCGTCTGATGAAAACACTATCAAAACTAAACTTATGTGTTGATAAAACAGAGAAAGGAGAAGGGAGCTCTCTCTCCCCCCCTCCCCCTGAGAAAGGAAGGAGTCTAAGTGTCTCACTGTTGTTAAGAAGGTCTTGGGTAGTTCATCAATCATCACAGACAGCGTTGATGCAGACAGACTTTCTGAGGAAGCAGATAGTAACACTAGCCACAAGGAGGAAAGTGAAGAAAGCAGAGAAGTTCACAGTCAGGGGAAGGACCCGCTCCGGAAGTCTGCTGTTACAGATCCCGACTTTGGTCACGATGGCAGCATGTCCAGCCACTGTGAGCTGGAGAGCAACAGTGAACTGAAAAGTGCCCAGGCGTCCTCAAGCGAGATAGAGCCTTGTGCACCCCTGACAATCCCATCCATAAGGAACATAATGATGCAGCAGAAGGACCCCTTCGAGATGGAAGAGGTCCAGAGCACAGAGGGAGAAGCACTTCACGTGCCAGCCACTTGCCAGCTAAGTCTTGCCAAGTCAAAAAGAGATCATCTGTTGAGAACTGCAAGTCAGCATTCCCATAGCAGCATCTTTGCTGAGGATTCCACAGACTGCTGCTTCCTCAACCACCTCCAGGTTCACGAATCCCTGCAAGCCATGGGGAGCAGTGCTGACAGCTGTGACAGTGAAACCACCGTCACATCGCTTGGTGCGGACAACATGACTCCTACAGCACAAGACCAGCCTTACTTTAGTGAGTAAGAGGAGGAGTCCCTTGCCTCTCTGCAGAAAGGAAGAGCAAAGGTGGTAATAGTTACTGGGAAAAGAAAAGCAGACAACCAAGATTTCCCTTAGTGTACGACTGCAGAGAATGCTGGAAACAATGAGTCCATGAAGGGCCTGTGTGAGCCTGGTCCTCAGATCACAGAAACAGAGGAGCAGCCACCTCTGGCAGCCACTGGAGTGGAGAGAGTGATATGGAGAAATATGTGACTTTGCCCAGTACACCATACACCATATTCTCAGATCCTTGGCTTTTTTTGAAGCTCAGGGCATCAGTATGAGCTCTGAAAAGAAAACTGTGTTTCCCTCTTCTGTGGACAGAGTGAACGCTGCCCTGCAGAGAGCTCAAATGAAGGTTTGCAGTATGTCTGGGCAGAGTAGAGCGTAGCCTAATAAAATCAAAGGATCTATTGAAACAAAGGTACTTGCTTGCAAAAGCTGGCTATTCTCTGAGAAGGTCTCAGTCTTTGCCCACCACTTTACTGAGCCCAGTAAGGGTGGTGTCTTCTGTCCATGTGCAATTATCTCCAGGACAAGAGTCCAGGTGCAGCCCACTGTCCTTCACCTACAGGTACACACCCGAAGAGGAACAAGAACTGGAAAAGCCAGGGACTGAACACGATGGTCAGCCTTTGTTTAAATCTACCATCTGCATCCCGTCACCCTCTGTGAAGAAAGAAGCCCCTCAGAATGAGGGGACACGACTGGAGGAATGCCATCGTGGAAGGCTTGCCCCCGCCCACAGTTTGCTCCAGTATCCCAGTCCACCTGGTCCCTTCATTCTGTCTGAGTGGCAGGACAGGCCTCTGTGTGAATAGGACAGAACTCTAAGTGCCCACAGTGTCCCCAACTTATAAGGTGTCATATGTAGTGCCTTCTCTCCTTTCGGGTGTCCCTATTCATATAGACATGCTGCCCACCCATACAGGGCATGCTCTGTGAATCCTCCTTCTGCCATAGAGATGCAGTTGCTTCGGTTAAAAAACCAGAGCTATATGTAATTCTTACGGTTTTATCAGAGTTTTTGGAACATATCAATATAATTATTGACTCACAATACACAGAGAAGGTTGTGTTATATATAAGATTGGCTGAACTTATCCCTGATTATTCAGAATTAACATCATTACTTACGCAACTGCAACAGACAATTTGAAATAGAAACTATATATTATATATCACCCATATTTGATCTCATATGGAATCGCCTGGTCTATAAGCACAAGAAAAAGAAATTGACCAATTATTAATAGGAAATGTGCTAGAGGCGTCAGAATTTCATAACAAATGTCATATTAAGAGCAAAGGGTTAAAAGAGAAAAACTTCCATTTTTTTGCCCACAAGCCAAAGAAAATGTAAAAAAAAAAAAGTTCTACTTGTTTTTTTGTATAATCAAGTTCCATTACTTGCTGAAAGTACCACCCTAAGGGTACCAAAAGAAATGAAAGTTGGCAGACTGATGTGTTTTACTTTGCAGAATTTAGGAAATTAAAATTTGTATAACAAACCATTGATACATATTCAGGATTTCAACAAGCTTTGCTCTGAGTTCTGAAAAGGCTGACTCTGTATTGTACATTTGTTGGAAGTGATGGTTATAATGGGAATACCCTTACAAATTAAGAATGACAGTGCCCCCACATGTTTCCATGAAAAGGAGACTTTTTTGCATATTGTAACATATAGTATATTACAGGTAAGTCGTACTATTGGGGACCTTGCAAGCAGAGCAGCAAAAGAGAGGTTTCAGACTCATCAAACACAGCCCACTGGTTGGCTCCCTCACCATGGGCATGCTCTCGAGAGGCGGAGCCTCAGGACCTCATAATCTATGAGCGGTATGAAAACTTGATGGACATTTCCAGCCGCTCACTGGGCACCCTCGCTGGCACATACGGGAATAGTGACTGACCGTTTTCAAGCACTGCCTCTGGAGAAGACTAACGATTCAACCACCACCCTTAGAAAGAACTTAGAGATGTAGGTTGTTAGTAAAGTTAAGATGTTTTTGTTAGTGGTTTTGGCGTAGAAAATCTCGGGGAACAACTTAAAAGTTCAGAAAGGCACAGTGTTGATTATTGGCAGCTGATGTGCCTCTCTTGTTAAAACTGGGTTGGTGATCAAGGTGATAATTAACTTCCTGAACCCATTTTTGCCCTTAGCTTCCCAATATGCCTTAATAAGAACTTGGTGGTGAGTGCGTGCAGCTTGAGGATTGAAAGCAGAAATGACTTTTTTTTTTATATATAAAAGTTTATATTTGTGATTCTTTTAAGTTTTTTTTTATAAGACTACTTTTTAAGATAAGTAAAATAATTGATCCTTTCTTTGTAATGGGAAGTTGCAGCCTGCCCATAAGAGAACTGGCTGAGAAAAAAAAAAATACCATGCTTGCTTATACTTCGTTCATCTAAATAAGTTACGTAATCATGAACGTATGTGGGTTACTGGGAGTAATTTGTTGTTTAGACCTGTAATACATAAAATGTTTAATCATGTAAGCATATCGGGGATATCCTTTTTAAAATGTATACTTGTTGCATTTATTCACTTAAAAATAGGATGTAACCACATTATAATTGTTATATTGCTTGAAAGACTTTGCTGGAATATATAAACTGTGGGAGAAGAAATAAAGTTGTTGGAGCCTTGCTTCATTCACCGTGTGTGTGTGTGTGTGTGTGTGTGTGTGTGTGTGTGTGTGTGTTAACTGCTGACCCACATCCCCTCCAGATTGTTGAACCCACTGTTGGAGATGGCCAATAACAACACACAATCTGACAGGTCAAGTAGTTATAAAAAGATTTAAGTGTACCTTAAAGGAAATGCTTAATAAACAGAAAGGGGGAAAAAGAATGCCCAGAAATAGACTGAACAATGCTATATTAACCTAATTTTTGAATGCCAATGATGCAGAAACAGCAGCTGCTGAAAGACACTGGATTGTACAAACAAATGAACAATCAAACACACAAACCACGGAATTAGATCAACATGCACACTTAAAAGATGTTCTAACATCAGAATGGACGTCTGGGAAGAGGCTTCGTCCTTATTTCCACAGGTGATGAAAGACTATAGGTTTCATCAAAATTGACAGAGGTCTGACTTGAGTAAGAGACGCTTTCAGAAGATACAGAAAGAGAGAAATGCAGATGGCATAGGAAGCTGATCCCCTCTGCAGGGGACAGCTCAACAAACTGAGAAAGGCAAACTGGAAAACCGTGATACAGAAGTGCACTGCTGGTGAATATCAATAGATCCTCATAAGGACATTTGGACTGCTAAGTGTGTGGGCTTGATAATTGTTTCTGTTGTAATAGTTAAACTGCAAACAATTTTTAGCATGCGCTCTTTACAGTGGACCATCTCCAAGCCCTTTCCCCATTCAGTTATCTCCCTCCCTCTCTCCCTCCCTCCCTCCCTCCCTCCCTTCCTTCCTTCCTTTCCTTTTCCTTTCTTTCTCTTTTTTCTTTTCATTTTCATTTTCTTTTCTCTTTTTTCTTTTTTCTCTTTTCTCCCCTTTTCCCTTTTCACCCTCTCCCTCTCCCTCTCCCTCTCCTCCTCCCCTCCCTCTCCCTCTCCCCCTCCTGTCCCCTCCCTCCCTTCCTCCCTCCCTCCCGTCCATTCTGTCTGACTGTCTTTGTTTTTGGAGACAGGGTCTCTATTATGTAGATTTGACTGTCCTGGAACTTGCTAAGTAGATTAGTTTAGCTTAGAACTCCCAGAGATCCATGGGCCTCTGCCTCTTGAGTACTAACTAGGCTTAAAGGCATGAAGTCATGCATTGCTACTGCCCAGCCCATAGTTATCTTTTTTCTTTTCTTTTCTTTTCTTTTCTTTTCTTTTCTTTTCTTTTCTTTTCTTTTCTTTTCTTTTCTTTCTCCCTCCCACCCTCCCTCCCTCTTCGTTCCTTCCTAGTTTGTTTTGGTTTTTTGATTTTTGATGATTTATTTATTTATTTATTTATTTATTATTTATTTATTTTTAAGAGTATATTTCAGCAAGGAAGTACAACTAGTTAGGTTCCTGTTTCCTGTTCCTATTTTGTGAGGAACTTCACAGTTTGTTAAAGGTTAGCCTTTGAATAAGAAGCAACAACAGAGATGTTTACATGTGTTTCCAGTAAGACTAGTTATTCAACTAAGCATTCATCATCTGTCACTAGCTCCAGGGGTTTATTGAGAATTTAAAACTATAATTTTTATGTCTAAATTAGCACAGTTTTGTCAAGGGGAAAATCAGTTGCCTAGTGTCTCATTAGTGTTGAAGTTTTGTATAGATAAACCAGTCAACATTGTGTCTTCTGTTCTTGCACCTCAATAAGTCATTCATTCACTTTAGCTATCAGATAATGGTTTTACAGCCTAAAAGGAATATATTCCTTGATTATAAATCTGTTTCATGACTGTTTCTATCCTAGGGCAAATAGCCTGTGACACAATGAAGGTGCATATAGCCCTAAATACATTGTTCTCATAGAAGGTTTCAAAATCATTTGTATAAGTTTAGAAATTCTACTGAGTAGTTGTTAGGAATTAAGACATCATCTATTTGCCTACATAGCATCACTACAAGACAATACATCTTCATTGATCTGCAGAAAATCTGTCCAATAGGGATTATTATATTAATTTAATAATAACATGAAAGGAATATCAACTGCAAGAATCAATCCTGAGATGAAGTCTCTCAGGGCCTTGCCTCTAAGAGCTTACCCATCATAGTCTGTGCAAAAACAGTGGGTCACCTTCAGGAAAGCCACCTGCTAGCCTTTAGACTATTCTAGATGATATGGGCTGGAGAAAGGCTCAGTGGTTAAGAGTACTTGCAGCTCCTGCAAGGGACCTGAGTTTATTTCCCAGCACCCCTGTAACTTCAGCTCCAGGGGATCTAGTGCCCTCTGCTGCCCTCAGTGGGTACCCACACATAAGTGGCACACATACACATGCAAATCAAGATAAAAATCTTTGAAGGCATGCAATGTGCAGTCCATTTCATGGTAACACAGCTTACCGTATTTCTTCCTCCTCTCTTTTTCTGGCTTGAACTTCTTCTTGCAATCTTTCTAAAATCTTACCATCGATTTCTTCCTTATTCTTTAGATATAATCTATGTAACACGTGTTTTCCTGAAATACAGATAAAGAGAAAAGAAAATTATTTTCAAGTTGCATAGTGTGTGACCTGTGTTGGAAATTAACTATAAAACAGTCCCTGGCTATGCAGACATACACATTTCCCTTCAAGTCCTTATCCAAACAGCTCTGAATCTTTTAAAATCTTTTAGGAGTCTGTCTTAAATCCTTTTTAGAAAGGCATTTGTTACTATGTAATAAATAATGAAAGCATGAAAAGACATATTCCCCTCAAAAGCTCTTATTTCAAATATTTTAATATGCTTTTTACATTTATGTATGTATGCATGTATGCACGTATGCATGTGTGCATGCATGTGTGCACTCATGGCATGCATGTGGGCAGTCAGAGGACAGCTTATCAGTGTTGGTTCTTTCCCACCGAATGGATCATGAGCATTGAGCTCGGGTTTTCAGGTTTGGCCGCACCAACCTGGACTCCACCATCTCTCAAATATGTTTTCTTATGAGCTGAAGTGGTAGACTATTTAAATTTGACTCCACATTCAGGATTGTACACAGGGTTCATTTACAAGTTACAGCTACTGACTGAGAAGGGATGATGAGTTCCCAGCTCCAAAGAACACCTCCTGAGGCTCAGTGGCAGAGCACATTGTGTAGGTCACCTCCTCAGAGGAGAAGCAGTCTCCTTATCCCTAGGTCCTATAGGCATAGCTGCAGCTGTAGTGGGACTGGTATCTATACCTGAGGAGAGCTCTCCATTTTCTATTTTAACCAAACTAATTGTCTGCAATAAACATTTTATTTTAAATTGAAATGATAAATATTTACCAACCATTGCTTTCTACATCTGTTAAATAGACAACCAAATCAGGTAGAAGTGCTTTTTCTACTAAGGACATCCACAGTTCTCGACTTAAAGGTAAGTTCTTCACAATCCATCCTCCGTATTTTGGGGCACCAGGGAACCTATTCTTGTTATCTTCTGTTTCCTGTGAAAATGCACATTGGTAGCACCGTGATAAGTTGACAGGTCACAGATTCATGATGTTATCTTGAATATTGCAATATATCTTGAATTCTTTAGAACTCCAGCAAGCACCTTCTCAGTTCTGACTTTGAGAAGAAAATAAGTGGCGTAATTTTAAGATGCAAATAAATAAAAATAAATTATAAAAAGAGAGGCTCAATTTTGAAGTAATCAAAATCAAGTTTTACTAGTTTTAAAAACAGGAAACAGAAGTCTTTACTAAACATAACAGTGAGCTTTGCTATTGATCCATAGCACTGAGTGCATCTGGAGTCAGAAGGCATGGGCTCTAATCTGCATCTCTAACGTGCTTAAGTGGCCGTGGTCTGTGGATTGTTGTTTTGAGGAGAAAGCTCCTGCCACAGCTCCATGTTCAGGTGCCAGGTTCTCCTTCTCTCTCCAGTGTGAGAGCAGAGGGTTTCTCAAGGCAGCAGAAGTGAATCCAAAGCTCTGGCTGGTGCTCAAGGGAGTTCTCTTCGGCCCCCTCCCCCAGCTATAGATCTGCACACATGGAAAGCCACGAGAGGGGCCTGCAACTACAGCAGCCCGGGGCTCTAAACATGTCTACATGTCTCGTGCTCTCTCTTGGGGAGCTGCAGAATGTTAGAACTCACAGGGAACGTTAAGAGGAATAACCAACCCCTGGGCTGATGCAGAATTTAAGACCGAAGGCCTTAGTTTTCTTTTTTTTAATCTGGAAAAAAAAAGTCTTTTGGAAAGTGAAAAATAATTTAAAATTTGAAAGATTTCACACAAGAGAATATGGAAACAAACGAGAAGCGGTAAAGAAAAAAATAGAAGTGATTATTAATAAATATATTAGTTGCCAAGTTTCAAAAATATAGAAATGAAAATAATATTAAAACATAATTTAGAATTCCTGTTCCTTTCAACTTTAAACGTTTTTACCTTGATTTTTAAAATAATTTAATTGTTTATTGTTATTGTTCGTGAGTGTGGGCAGGTGTGTGTGCTGTGGTGTATGTCCTCAAGTCAGAGGACAGCTTTTAGGAGCTGGATCTCGTCTTCCACCGTGGGTGGGGCTTGGGGATGGAACTCTGGTCACGGGGATTTCCCACCATGGGTGGGGCTTGGGGATGGAACTCTGGTCATGGGGCTTGTATGGCAAGTGAGTCACCTCGTCAGCCCTGCTTTCAACTTTTTAAAATGTGATGGCTTCATCTTGTTTTATCGTGTGAATCTTGCTTTGTTGAAATCTTTTCCACAGTAGTTAGTATTTATGTTACTTATAATTTCACTGTTAACACTGATGAGATTCCTTAAGCACTAGATTGTTGTAATAATACTATGATTAATATCCTTATATAAAGTATTATGCAGCAAATAGTATATGTACATATATATGTAATTTTATATATATTATAGTATATGAGTGCTCTGTCTGCATGTACACCCGCATGCCAGAAGAAGGCATCGGATCCCATTACAGATGGTTGTGAGCCACCATGTGGTTGCTGAGAATTGAACTTAGGACCTCTGGAAGAGCAGCCAGTGTTCTTAACCGCCTAGCTGCTTCATCTCTCCAACCCCCATCTATTTTATTGGTTATATTTCGAGAAGATGCCACATTGCTTCCAAAAACAGCTCTTCCAATTTCCACCCTTTCTGGCTGTCTTAGTCAGGGTTACTACTGCTGCAATACAACACCGTGACCACAAAGCAAGTTAGGGAGGAAAGTTGGGTTTATTTGGCTCGCACTTCCATATGGCCGTCAATGTTTGCAGAAACTCAAACAGGGCAGGAACCTGGAGGCAGGAACCTGGAGGCAGGAACCTGGAGGCAGGAACCTGGAGGCAGGAACCTGGAGGCAGAGGACAGTGGGGTGCTGCTTACTGGCTTGCTCCCTGCAGCTTGTTCATTCTGCTTTCTTATAGAACCCAAGACCGACCAGTCCAGGCAAGGCGCCACCCACAGTGTGCTGGGCCCTTCCCCATCAATCACTATTTAAGAAAATGCCTTACTGCTAGATCTTACAGAGACCTTTTTCTCAGGTGGGGTTCCCTCCCTTTGAATAACTCTAGCTTGTGTCTAGTTGACATAAGATGCTGCAGCCGGCACACTGACGTTCCCAGAAAATGGTTCTATCTCCATGGCTTCAAGAGAAGTGACTGCTTAAATAAAACTCTGGTAAAAAGGGGCATCTTGTTGCTATTCTGTACTGAAATTTAAACATACATTTTGTAAAGTTTTTCTGTGTCTTAACTATGTTTATTTATGTGTGTTTCTGTATGGGTGTGTGCATGTGAGTGCATGTGTCCCCAGAGGCCAGAGTTATGACCTGGAACTGGAGGTTGGCAGTTATGAGAGCCAAAACATGGATGCTTCTGCAATAGCAGTAAGTGATCTTACCCACTGAGCCATCTCTCTAACTCCCTAAACTTACAGAAGTTCAATTAGCCATCTCTTCTTTGATGAAATATATATTCACTTTTAAAAAGATAATAGTTTTACTTTGTAGTCAAGGCTAGCCTGGAACTCACTACATAGACTTGGTTGTTTTGGAACTGAAGATGATTTTTCTCCCTCAGGTTTTCAAGGTGGAGTTCCTTATTGGAAGGTGTTGGTTATTAAACAGCCTCTCTATTGAGATTTACTCTTGAGAGCATCTCCGTTGTAGTTGTCCTGGAGTCCGTGCTACAGTATAGAGAAGCTGGATCTAGAACACCACCCACATTCTCTGCATTAGTGAAGAGCCCACAGCTTGGCACAGTTAGGAGGTGGAACAAAGTTAAGATTAGGGACCCAGTGGGAGGCCATTATGAGCTGGCTTTTAGAGAGGACAGGGCATCCATCCCTTCCTGTTTGCTTCCTGGTTATAGCAGGAGGGTGCTTGGTTGCCATAATGTGCTTTTACTTTGCAGGCTATGCAAGATAGAAGGCCTGACTTAGTTAGTTAGTTAGTTAGTTAGTTAGTTAGTTAGTTAGTGTGTACTGAGGACCAAACCCAGGACCTTGCACATGCTAGGTAAGCATTCTGCCATTAGCTCCATCCTTAGTTCATTAGAAAACATTTTTAAAGATAACTGTAAAATGCCAGAGAGACTATTCTTCAGGAAATCCATAAAGGAATATACATTTACACTTACTATCTTATTATTTTTATGTGTATGAGTGCTTTTTATGTGTAAGAATGCACGAAGGTCTGAGCACAGCGCATGTGAAATGCCTACAGAGGTCAGAAGAGGGCACTGGATTCCACAGGACTGGAGTTACAGATATTTGTGAGTCAGCATGTGGATGCTGGGAACCAAACTCAGGTTGTCTGGAAGAACAGCCAGTGCTCTTAACTTCAGAGCCAGCTCTCCATCCCCTAAATAATATAAATCTAAAAAGACAACCCAATAAAAATGGGCACATGGCTTCCCCAAAGTATATACCCTCCGCAGGCTTGGTAGCATACACTTTTACTCCCAGGACTAAGGAGGCAGAGGTAGGAGGATCTCTGTGAGTTTGAAGCCAGCCTGGACTACCTAGTTTAAGTGCTAGGTCAGCCAGGGCTATGCAGAAAGACCTTGTCTCAAAAAAACAAAACAAACTACAGTGAACAAGTCCACTCTATCCAACCTCTCAGATCTTTATCTGCTTGTGAAATGGTTTTCTGACTGGATCCCCTGGTCTTTGAGGAATGTCAATGTGGTGGGCGTGGCCACGATCCAGCCCGCCCTCTGGTTCCCCAGTTGCAGGTTTGCTAATCGCAAACACTGCACACACATTTCTGTCTCTGAATGTTGGACTGGGTCTTCCTGAAGATTTGTAATTACCAAAACATTGCTCACCACCAGCAAGGGCTGGGCTTGTGGACTCTTGTCCTCACCTGGCATTTCCATCTATGGGTGTTTGGTCTCACTGACAAGACAAAGATGACAGCTCTGACTTTCATGAGTGAATTCCTGCACCCTGTGGTATCTATTTGCCACAGGGAGACTCAGTGAGTGGCTTACAGGCCAGGTCAGTATAGAAGATCCTTAAAGGCAAGAGCCATGTTTAATCTATTTCTTAACCCTAGTATCTACATAGTACAAAGACCAGCAGGTGCTGACTGCTTCTGTTAACAGGCACTTCTGGAGGAAAACTGATTGCTAGAACAACCTAAAGAGATTGGTTAAAAGGCATGAATGAGCTCAGAGTGCTGTGAGGCCCAGAGGGATCTGGTACAGTCAGCGCTCAAGGGAGCCACCCAGTGAGTTAGAAAGTGCTTCTGTCTTCTCCTGTGATAAACTCTTTATTCTTTTTTTTTTTAAAGATTTATTTTTATTTATTATATGTAAGTACACTGTAGCTGTCTTCAGACACTCCAGAAGAGGGAGCCAGATCTTGTTACGGATGGTTGTGAGCCACCATGTGGTTGCTGGGATTTGAACTTATCACCTTCGGAAGAGCAGTCGGGTGCTCTTACCCGCTGAGCCATCTCACCAGCCCCAAACTCTTTATTCTTACATACTTCTTTTGTGAGGCAAGGTCTTATGCTTATCCTGGGCTGACCTGTCTATGTAAATCAGGCTGGTCTTGGACTAGTGCATGATACTCCTGCCTCAGCCCTCTTAACATAAGGATTACAGGGGTAAGTCCCCATACCCAGAGTTTCTCACATAATAATTTAAAATTCAATCACATAGAAATAGAAAGGTCCACAGAGAGTCCAAAATTGCCTCATCTCTCTTACTTGCTCCCTCCGGATCCTTACCCGAGACCGTTACATAACTCCTACCTCTATGATAGCTTGTTCTTTACAAATGAGAAGAGGTAATGGTTTGCTGTTGGTGTGGGCATGGCATTTAAGGCTTTTTTCCTTATTGGGACTGAAAAGTTTCTTGTTTCTACCCTTCCCACCAACACATGCTCAGGATGGTTTGATAACTTTAGCTAGCCATGCAACAAAATTGCTCTCAGTCTCGGACTGCTTAGCTTGTGGATGGAATGTCTAATTGTGGCACTGGCTTTATAGACTCCATCTTTCTATTAACTGGACTGAATCAGAGACCATGAAAGTTAACAAATTCATTTCAGAACTAACAAATCACATCATTTAATCTTGTTGATAATTGCAAATCTCACAAGAAGTTCCAGCATTTGTTTGCTGATGTAATTCACGCATGACAGCATTGGAGGAGCCATTGGTAGTGCATAGTCCTGGGATAAGGAGAACCATTCTTTATTGATGGATGCTCATGGGTATCCCATACCCCAGTAGGCAGCCCATACCCATGCACATGTGGGCAGCAATAACTAGTCTTTTAAAGACATACATCTGGGAGAGGGTGTGTTTGTGGGGATATGTGGAATAGAAGCGGGGGGGGGGGGGAGCCAGGAGACAGTTACGATCATATTTCATTGTAGTCATGTGTAAAACTCTCAAAAATAAAGAAATATAAGAAATTAACTAGTCAAAATGATATATAAATTTGAAGACTACAGTAAAATAAGACTTTAACACAATTAGACACATATTAGATTAATATGCTTTTAGTTTCTAAGTCAATGATAAGCATTAAATTGTAATAATTAATTAAATGAAATTTTCACCTCTTTGATGACTTCCTCCAGTATTTCAGCCTGTTTGTCATGTGGCTGCTCAAAGTTCAATTCCTTGACATGTCTCAGAGTATCCTCTAACATGGCAAACACCTCTGGGTGGTTTTCAGACACCTCTTCTATCAACTCTTCTGAGGAGACTAAAATCAAATGAATTAACCTTCATTTCTTTCCCGGGCTCGGGAGCACTGTTATCTGTGATAATGGAAAGTCTTGTCTTTGTGTTACTCTAGCACCTGCTAGAAGACGGGAGAAGGACCATTAGCCACAGAACCGCAAATGAGTGGGGCGGTGACAAGAAGCCTGTGCATCGTGCATCGTGCATTGGTATGGGCATCAGGTTAAGGAAGGATTCTGCCAAGGAGGCAGGGGAGGGGCTAGAGCATCCAGCAGTGAAAGCAAACATGGAGGGAAGGAGCCATATGACAAGATGAACGCTTGCTTCCACTTACAAACTTGGCACAGCCTTGATGTTTGCTGGCAGGGCTGAGGGGGCTCCAGGTGACTCTCCCATTTGACTATTCATCTACCCCTCCAGTGAGACAGGGGCGTGGCAGGTCCCCTCACCCGACTGCTTCCAAGATTCCCCGTCTTGGTTTGGAGCTACTGCTGCTTTAGGCCTTCAACTATGAGAATCCCTGGCCCAGAGCCCAGTGGCTCTCAGCTCAAAAGCTGTCACAGGGCAGCCGCCTCCTGCCCTCTTTGCTTTAAAGTGTGCTCAGGGGAGAAAGAGACCCAGCTTCCCGAGAAGTGGACCCAAAGAGTCAAGATCCCGGGAAAAGGGGAGAATACGACACAGGTAAAGATGGCACAAGGGCCACGCTGCCTTGCTCTCTCAGTCATTCTCCTCCCCCTTAACGGCAATGACATTCTTTGTGTTGCACCCACTCACATGCCCAGATGGCAATGTGTATTTCCCAACTTTACTTACAGCTTGGAGAGTTAATGACATGCAAATAGGTTTGGGTGAGGGTAGGTTTTGTTGTTTTTGCTGACAACTCTGTTGTATTCTTTTTCCTTTTCCATTTAATGTGTGTGCATTAGGCACACATGTATAGGCACGTATGTGTGTGTGGATGAGTATGTACATGAGTGTGGAGGCCAGAAGGTGATGTTGGGAATCATCTTCTCTGAGTAAAGCCCGGAGCTCCCTGGTATGCCTAGTCTCCTTGGCCAGCTTGCTCGGGGAAGCCTCTGTGTCTGTCATCTGGAGGTGGGATTATAGGTGGCACTGCCACCCCTTGATGCATTTGCGTGGGTTCCAGAGCTCTGCGCCCTGGTTGCCACGTTTGTGCATCAGGTACTTTAACCACCAAGTCCTCTCCTCAGCCCCTTCTGGCAGTTCTTTAAGAGGACTCGGCTAAATGGGAGTCAGCTTTTATTTCTTGCTTTTTACCCTCTTTCTGCTATGACATCATAGCCACATACCAAACATGGCAGGTCATCCATTTTCCAAATGCTCTTCTCACCAGAACAATAGGATGTGTTATTTTTCCACATTTAAGAGCACCAAGTTACCAGATACTAATTTACCCTCCTCTAAACTCTACTTTCCTTCTTGATGAAGGTCTTAGGACCTCTTGTTAAGTGCAGACATGCTACTGGTTTCTTTTCCATCTGTGGGTAAAACATTGATAAGAACTTAAGCTGAGCATTAATGTACTTGAATTCTAAAGAAGAGTTCAGTATGGGCTCAGGGGCCCAGAACTCATGGTTGTGACATGTAATTCAGATAAGGGGCATAACATTCAAATAGGTAAACATATCTGTTATGAGAAAAAGAATAAAGGTAATAACTTGTAGTAAAGTAAGGATTTTAGTTTGATATATTGATGGTGAATCTAAAGTAAGCAAGCAAGCAAGCAAGCAAGCAAGCAAGCAAGCAAGCAAGCAAGCAAGCAAGCATCCCCTTTCTGAGGAAGCAGTCTCCAATTCCAGAGGTCATGGCCTCTCAGTTGGCCTCAGGGAGATAGGCTGTTAATTTTGGCACCATGCTGTGGGTAGATACATTGATACTTGTTTCTATGTTGGATACTTGGTCCTCAAAGGAAAAGGACAGTCTGGGGAAAGGGCTGTAGATTGCTGAGGGAAGTCACCAGTATCAAGAGGTGGTGTTCCCAGCAGCCACCTGATGGTCTGAAAGTATGGGTGGCCTGCTGTGAAAAGTATATACATGCATGTGTGTGTGTGTGTGTGTGTGTGTGTGTGTGTGTGTGTGTGTGTAAGAGGGCGACACACACTGAGTTTCTAACAGTGGCCAGTCAGTTCTTACTAGCTTAAAATTATAATAACCAGGAAAAGCATGTATGTTGCAATCAGTAGGATGAAAAAAATAAGCAAAGTTAACTTCACACTGTACATCAAATTATTGATATCAGCAGCAGCAACAAAATCAACCTAACAAAAAACTTTTACAAAAAACAAGAACACAAGACCAAAACTTTTAAATCTTAGAAGTAAAGACATAAATCAATAATAGAAAAGCAATTAGTTCATTTCAGATAATGCCTCCAATGTTCTAAAATAGCAAGATGATTTATACACAAACTACTCAATTTTGGAAAAAAAAACCCTGAAAAATAGGGGACACACACATTCATAAAATAAAATACACTTATATCTAGTGGCTAAGCCATGATCTGGTCATAAAAATCAAGCAGTTCTTTACAACAAGGGTTAAAAATGTTTCTTAACAAAGTAACATAACCACATGGTGTACTGTTGTTCAAAAGTGGCAGAATGCTAGACGTTGTGGCTACTGTGTGGTGACATAATAGACATATTGTATAGTGTTATATCGTGTTCGTATATGCTGTCAGAATTTTAGCATATGAACAGAACAGTGTTATAAGGTGAAAGAGCAGAAGCAATCATGATGGCATTCCACAGCTGTAATTATGATACTCTGGTTTCAGAATAGATCAAAATGAGTAGAGTGGTTTCAAGAAGGAATTTATAGTCATATGATAATGATTGTATGACGTTAATCTCTCTTGGGTTTCTGCTCGGATGCAATGCCTTGTTTTCTCTGTCTGTTCTGAGCTTTGATAAATCTATTCTGTGTTGTATCTGTTCCATTCAAATCCTCAAAAGTGACACCTGCCTTTTCCAAAACCCTTCTGATGGTTTTTCTCCTTTTTGTGTATTGAGATCCCATAGGACGGCCAAATAGAAAACAAACAGACAAAGATTCACAGAGGTTTTCTTGGCAGTTCATTTTCTTACCATCTTTATTCTGGTCCCCAGTAATGGTGGTCTGCGACTTTGATTTGTCTTCCTGGCCAGTCTCTAAGGAGCTTAATTTGGAGCCTTGAGGGCAAAAGAAGACACGTTATTGGCTCACTACATACGCTAGGCACTACAATCACTGACAGGGTCCGGCAGTGTAGTTTTACCAGTGTCTTCCAGAGTAGGTAACTCTTCAGAACTTTTTGACAAGAAGTCGCTGTACTCTCTTTTTGAGTAGTACATCTGCAGTTCCTTCAAGGTTCTCTCCTCTGAAAGACAAATGGCCATGTTGAAGGAAGGCAGTTGTGGAGGCAGGGAGGCGGGTAGAGCGTTACAAGGTATAGCTCCAGTCAGACAGGCTTGGTTTCAGTACTGACTGTTCTGTTAGGGCTGTGTCTCATATTGAAAGGACCCCCGTAGGGAGACCTCCACTCAAGTCACGGGATGTTGGCAAACCCCCCAAGAACTCACAGAAGACCAGGCTTGATGCAAATTACATGAGGCTTTATTTGGGGAAAGCCAGAGCTCTGGGGACGACTCATATCCCGGAAGTGGATAGAAGAGTCGACCCTGAGGGAAAAGAGGACCCGGTTTTTATGGTTCCTCAAGGGGGAGAGAAGGAGGAGGAGGGAGTAGGGGATTTTTCTGATCTGACAATATCCATTCTTTCTACAGAAGAAATGGGTACATGGAAGATTTTCATGCTTGGGTGCACAGGTGCAAAGTGAAATCTACCACAAACACGTGGCAGTGAGCTGTATCTCAATCCATCAACCAAACCTCAGACACTTGGCAGTGAGCTATATCAGTTGGCAAATACATGCATTCAAAGAACAGTAGGGGCAAGCACACAGATTCAAGAAATGTTCAGGCTATTATATTTAGCTATGTAAAGGCTTTCTACTAATAATGAAATCTCTTTCCCAGTTTCAGGGTCTTTGAGACCTGTTACATTTTCTCAGGATCTTTCAATATTTTCCTGGGCCAAATGAAGATGGCTAAATTCAAACCATTTGTGGGCAAGAGAGAGACAGGAAGTCTGCTCTCTGTTGGTGGTTAACCTCTGTTTCATTATATATATTTTGTGATTTAAAAACCATCACTAGTCTCCCTTGGCAAATTTTATTAAATATATGTGGGGTTAGAGCTCCAAAATCAGAAGTCTTAAAAAGGTTAATTTTGTTGTCAGACTTGGAATAGTCGGTGAATTTTAGCAGGGTTTTTAAGTTCACAGGAGATAGGTTTTGATTACCAGTGTGGATAAAGTCACACCCCCGGCTCAGCCTCCAGCAGTAAGTAGGCCTATGAAGAAGTAAGATCTTTAAACACACACATTTACAAGTACTTTTCCTTAAAGTTATAGGAATGAGCCTTTTGGGATGCAAGTTAGTTTCTCTATCTAAATGCAGAAATGGCAAAGATACTGAAATGGACAAAGGGAAGCCGCTGCCCTTAGCTAGCCTGGCGTAGCCATTCACTGAGACACACGGTTTGTAACAGGAAAATGGTTCACCTTGCTGTTTGGCTTGCATCTCATTCAGAAGCCGCTGTCTCACAACGTTGATGGCGGTGTTAGTGGCTTCCTTTACAGTGTCTTTTATTAGCTTTTCACGGGCACTGTCAAAACGTGGCTGAACAAGTTTGGCGTAGTCAATTACCTGCAGAAGTAATCAAGACAGTTAGTGTAATCACAAGGTATCTATCTATCTATCTATCTATCTATCTATCTATCTATCTATCTATCTATTTACCTGTCTCCTACAAATAGATACTATTTGAGGCATCCATGGAATTGTATACAAAATTTACTGATTTTTTTTAAAAATCCCATTTTATTTTCAAACGTTAAGACATCACTTTTATTATTTTTGGTTATGCATGTGTATGTTGGGTATCGAGGTGTGGGTGTGTGCACATGAGTGTAGGTGCCTGTAGCAGTCAGAAGTGTCAGATCCCCTGGAGCTGGACTCACAGGTGCTTGTGAGCCACCCGATGTGCTGCTAGGAACTGAATTTGGATCCCAGTAAGAGCGAGTGTTGTTCTTCACCACTGAGCCACCTCTCCAGCCACCTATTTTTAATAATGATAATAATACTATACTATTATTTATTTTATATGTATGAGGGTTTTTTTTTCTTCATGAATATATAGGCTCTATGTATGTGCCTGGGTGCTACATCCACTCCAGTAGCAACCCATGTGACAAGCTGAAAAGTCTGGGCGCGGTCCCTAGGCAAAAAGCTCATGGAAACTTAGTCTCCTGGAATTGTGGCATCCTGTATAAAGAATCCTCCAATGTCCTTGCTTTAGTTGGTAAACAGATCTGTGTTCTTTCCCTTAATATTGCTTATTATAAGTGCTCCTAAGGATTCATATTTTAACATATTGCTAAGTTAGATTCTAGGCAGCCCTTGATCCAACCTTGAGCATGTATAGCTAAGTCACTGCCCTACACAGGAATTCACCACTACCTAGGAATAAGGAAGTTTGCGACCTGAGAAGGAACCAGACTAGATACTTAGAACTATAGCTAGCTGAGTTACACCCAGATACAAGTATTTACAATGGCCTAGGGGGAAGGTGGACTATGACAAGGGCATGAAGCCCTTGCTCCTGGCTCCTAAATTTAAGCTGACCTCAGGTGGAATTGTTTTTGATCCCAGCTGTTAACCTTGAATCTTATCCCAGTTGGTTCTTGCCAGTCCTTTCCCACTTGCATTACTGTTTTGTTATCTTTCTGGTGTGTCACCTAACTTCCCCATTTTCTTCTGTATAAAAGTCTGATGCTCAATTTGACAAATTACATTCAGATCCACACTCCTTCGTGTAGTGTCTGTTTGTCACTCACCGAATCTTTGCCCACTTTGCTCCAGAGAACTCGACCCACGCAGATAAGGGATCCAGAGGGTCTGTAGCACCTGGTGCCCTCAGAGGTCAGCAGGAGGCACTCGGTCCTCTGAAACTGGAGTTGTGTGTGCCCACGCACTGCTGTGTAGGTGCTGGGCCCAAACCTAGATCCTCTGCAAAAGCAGTAAGTGCTCTGAAGCACTGAGCCATTGCTCCAGCCTCCTCATTTCTTCCTGTATGCATAGCATAGGTGCTGTACCTTCATGGATGCTGTGTACTACGTGCATATATTGCCCTCAGGGTCACAGATAGAGTAGCCGAAATGTGCAAAGACACAGAAGAGTAACGCAGAGAGAAGAAGGCTTGGGTTGGTTTCAGATGCGTGTGTTATACGCAATACTCAATACTGTGTGAGTCTTTTGCACACGTGCACCTATTTGTGTTCTGGAAATCCATTTAATTGGTTGGTTGGACTGTTGTTGGTACGTGATTATGCATATGTTCTTGCAACTTGAGTAGATAATTCCAAACTAGCTCCACTAACTTCTAAGCTCATTAGCTGATTAATGTAACTGTTACTATTCTATATCCCTGCCAACTCTTCTTATAGCAAATCTCCCTAATTTTTTTATTAGTTTCTTTATTTACATTTCTTTGTTTGTTTGTTTGTTTTTAAATATAATGCTCCCTTTCTTTTCCTTAGGCGAAGAAGGTTTTTATTTTTATTTATTATTATTATTATTATTATTATTTTACCTTGTTTATTTTTGCAAAGAACTGAAATTTTGTTTCATTGCTTCTTTGTATTTTGTCTTTTAGTCTCCATTCCTTCCTGAATCTCTGTTAGTGCTTTTTGGATTTGGCTAGAACTGGCAAATGAGTTGGAGGCTTGTAAAGACTGTGGGCGTGTCCTGATGTGGGTGTGTCCTGAGGGCAAGATTGTCCCTGCCTTCTCACCAGGGTCCCCTGGCTTACCTTCCTGAGGCTCCCTCTCACAATCCAGGGGATGCCTTCCCCACACCAACCCCAGTGCCGGTGTAAAGTTATGAAAACCAAGCTCAAATAAAAATCTACAGACTAAAACAAGGGCTCCACAGCTAGTTACCTTTGCTTTGAAGTATTCTGCAATCAGGTTGGCCAGCGTTGTTTTTCCTATGTGCTCAGGTCCAAATATAAAGACTTTGCATGGTGGCAAAGGCATAGGTGGTAGGAGGAAGGGGCGGGGGTTCAGTGAGAACAATTTTAGCGTTTCTTCAGAAGAAAGGCAGTACATTTTACCTAGAAAACTTAAAACACACCGTGAGTGTAAACAATTGAAAACACCACGGGCAGCTTTGAAATGTAAGCTCTGGCAAGCTAACTAACCTCACGGTAAAGTCTGCTGCTCCTGAATAAATGTTCCCATCCTTTAAGGACACTGGACAAGAACGTGCCCACTTGCTTCGGTACCATCTATACCTTGGCGCAATGAGTTTATAAGACGACACTGTACGGAACAGCTCTTCCTGTGAATCACAAACACTATCCTTAGGAACATGAACCTAAGCTTTGCAGAAATCAGTGGTACCAAATATTTGACCTTTATTTGATACCACTTTATTATTTAAGGAACAGCTTAGAATGTTCATTTTGGCTTTGGCGATGTGTGGTGATTTGAATATGCTTGGCCCAGGGAGTGGCACTATCAGGCATCTCCTTGTTGGAGGAAGTGTGTCACTATGGGGGTGGCTAATGAAACCTTCCTCCTAGCCAGTCTTCCTCTGGCTTTCTTTGGATGAAAATGTGGAACTCTCAGCTCCTTTTCCAACGCCATGCCTGCCCCGGCACTGCCATGCTTCCTGCTATGATGATAATGGACTGAACCTTTGAACCTGTAAGCCAGCCCCAATTAAATGTTGTCCCTTATAAGAGTTGCTTTGGACATGGTGTCTTTTCACAGCAATGGAAACCCTAAAACAGAAGTTGGTACCAGGAGTCAGGTATTGCTTCGATAACCCTGACCATGCTTTTGTTTGAAAGAATGTAGTTTTGGGGACTTTGGAAGCAGTGGAATGGTTTAAGTGGGCTTTAATGTACCATCCCAATAGGAATATGGAAAACATTGGTGCTGAGGGTGATTTGAACTGTGTTGACCTAGCCCGAGTAGTTTCAGAGGAGAAGAATTTTAGTATGCGGCCTAGAGACTGTGTGTGGTATTTTTGTGAAGAACATGGCTGGTTTTGGCCATTGTTTAAAGAGTCTGTCTAAGACTAAGGTGAAGAGATTTCGATTAGTTGCCTTGACAAAGGAAGTCTCAAAATAGCCTGGTATAAATTCTGTTGTGTAGTTACTAAAGTTCACTATTATGAAGAGTGTTTTATGAAATGGACCAAGCTGAGAAAGAAAAAATATAAAATGTATGGTTCAAGTAACAAAGGGGCACCAGGAAGTGAAATAGAGCTGAATCCTATGTTATTGGAGATAACCAGATTAATGGAGTAGTGACTTTAAAGCAAGTTCAGGCATAGTGGTGTACACCTTTAATCCCAGGAGACAGAGGCAAGCAGATCTCTGAGTTCAAGGCCAGTTTGGTGCAGAGTAAAAGCTTAAGTCCAGGCATGGTGGTACATGCCTTTAATCCTAGCATTGAGGAGACAGAGCCATGCAAATTTCTTGAGTTCAAGATCAATCTATTGAGTAAGTTCCAGGGCAGTCCAGATTTGGCAGTGAAATGTACTAGAACAAGGGGAGCATGTTACAGCTCCAGCAAGCAGCAGAACTCAGCAGCTTTAGCCACGAGGCTCTGCCTTTTAGAGTCAAGAATAGAAGGGACTACTGGAACAATTGATGTTGGTTAGCTAGAGCTAAGAAATTAGCAGTGATTAAGAGGAGACCAGCATTACTGAGGTGAAATCTGGGAAGTGTTTCCTGAGAGCACAAAGAAGTTGGGTTCCAGAGATAGCCTCATGCTACTGCTGGACTTGGTAATGTGTAAGAGATACCCAGGTGGTACTGGTTTTGAAGGGATGAAGGGATCATGAAAAGCAGCTGAGGCTTGGCACAGTGAGAGGCCATGGAAGCCCATTGGTGATCTGAAGACCCCTTTGATATCAGATGCAGAGTTTGAAGTCTGCCCAGCTGGTTCCCTGTCTTGCTTTGGGGATTACAGTTAAGTGGTTGATGAATCTCAGAAGAGACTTTGAAATTTAGGCTTTTAACGTTGTTGAGACTGCTATAGATGATGGGGACATTGGAAGTTGGACTAAATGTATTTTTTTTAAATTGTGTTATGTTTAGGTATGGCCCCCATAGACTCATGTTTGGACAGGCCTATGGGGGTCAGGGAATAGAATGTTGTGGCTTAAATATGCTTATCCCAGGAAGTAGCACTATTTGGAGGTATGGCCTTGTTGGAGAAGGTGTGGCCTTGGAGTAGGTGTGTCACTGTGGCCGTGGGCAATGAGACCCTCCTCCTAACCACATGGGAGCCAGAATGATCCTTGGTTTCCTTTGTATGAAGATGTACAACTCTCAGCTCCTCTTGTGCCATGCATGCCTGCTTGGATACTGCCATGCTCTTGCCTTTATGCTAATGCACTGAACCTCTGAACCTGTAAACAAGCCCCAATTAAATATTGTCCTTTATAGTACTTGCCTTGGTCATGGTGTTTCTTCACAGCAATGGAACCCTGAGACAGGGCCACTTGGTGCTTTATACTCATCAAAGATTTAATAAAGTTAGTTTTATTTCTTTAAAATCTCTCTCTCTCTCTCTCTCTCTCTCTCTCTGTGTGTGTGTGTGTGTACGCTCATGCATGTGTGCACACCTGTGGAATGTAGAGTACAACTTGGCAACCTCAGTCCTCTCCTCTCACAGTGTAGGTTTCAGACATTAAACTCAGACAGTCAGGTTTGGTGACCAGTACCTTTTCCACTTTGGCAATCACTCTTGTCCAGTTTTCATTTATTTAAGAAAATATTTTGAAATGTTACAGATAATTTTCTCTCATGTGGCAATAAGTGTAGCAGGGGACTTTTCTATCATTTACTTCAAAAGTCAGAATCTGAAAATGTCTTACTGATGAAGTTTTTAAATATACCAGACTCTTAGTCAATACATCTGAGTCTTATCTGTTTGCTTGTTTGGTTGGTTTTAATAAGATGGGTCTTATGAACTTATGTGACTGTTTGCACATAGTATCTGATTCCTGATCTCAATTCTCTGGAAGAAACGCTCAAAAGTGAATTACTGGATTCTGTGATAATTCAGCTTAACCTTTTGAGGAATCGCTTAGTTATTTTAAAATTCACCACTTTTAACCTGTGGTAACTATGTTAGTGCTCAGCGTCTGTTAGGCCACAGCACCTACAACAGCAGCCTTTCCCTTTCACAGGCACCTGCTGGCACGCTCTGACATGTTGTCACTGAGTCCCTACCAGAGTTCCAGGTGGCAGGGGAGTGGGCACCCTCCTCTCACCTGGAGGACCTGGGTTCTATCAAAGTGGCATCAGTCACACACTCTGCTCCCTAACCCCCTTTTATGCCTCTAGAGTCTTTCTCTAAGCATCCTCTGCCTTTCATTGACAAGCATCTATCTAGAGTCTTTCAAAACACACTGAGGCTTGTATATCAACCTGAGCCAAGTAGCTTCATACAGTATATTTATCTAACATTAAAGCAAATGTTCTCAGATTATTTTTGAAGACATTTAAGTCTATATGTGCACCTGATGTGGGGAAACTCTGCTAATTAAGGTCAAAGTCTACCATTGTCCAGATAGCCTTCTAGGGTGTCATGAGATGTGGGAGACTCCCTTCATTGCCAGGGCTTCCCCTTCTCTGACATTGTGTGGGAAGTTCATCACCTTCTCCTTCTTCACAGACACACACACACACATGCACAGGCCTCTACCTAAAGAGTGTCACATAGCCTTGGCTACATTACAGGTTCAACTTCCTTTCTCCTAATAAGAACCCATTCAGCTGGCACCTGAGATTCCTGAACAGCTTCCCGATGCTAACGAGGCAGCACAATCCCTAAGCCTTTAGCCAGTGATTTTGTCTATCCTGGATGTTCCTATCCCTAGTCCCCCAAATTATATAAGCCTCCAAGTAAAGCTGATCTGCCTTCCTGTGGCTCGCTGTTCCTTATGTGTCTTCTATGTACTCACAAGGTTTTCTGACCCGGTCCCTTTCTCTGCTTCCCTTTCCCTCATGGACTGATATTGGCCTACGATCCCCAGGGGAAGTGAGGGCCACACCTGCTGCCAGAGCCAGTCAGAAAAGGGGACCAGATTGCCTGGAACTGGAGTTACAGATGGTTGCAAACCACCATGTGGGTATTGGGAACCATATCTGATATTCTGCAGGAGTAGGATGTACTCGTAACAACTGAACTCTCTGTCCAGCCCCACAAGGCTCTCAGAATTCATTGGCTTTGCAATTTCATTTCAGACCATGGAGATAAGCCATTCTGAAGAACATTTCACAACTCCTGGCATCAAAGCAAAGCACCATCAAAAGCTTTCATAACTGCTTCTCCTGACTCTGTGCCCACCTCCCTTTCTTCTGCTGTGCCAGCTTCCACCTGCACTGACCTGCCGTGACCTCCGGGTTCTGTGGTGTCCCAGAATGCATCACACCTTCACGCTAACAATGCCGGTGCCTGTTTCTAGCACTTTCTCTGCTTTATTGCACTTAGTGTCATAAATAATATTGTGCTCAGACTGTGGCTTCCTCCTAGAAGGAGATGTCTTTTTAAAAAACTTTTATTATATATTTATTATATATTTATTATATACATTATAATATATATTATGTGTGTGTGCTCTATCTGCATGTACACTTGCTCGTCAAAAGAATGAATCAGGTTACATTATAGATGGTTGTGAGTCACCATATGGTTGCTGGGAGTTGAACTCAGGACCTCTGGAAGAACAGCTAGTGCTCTTAACCACTGAGCCATCTCTCCACTCAACAAAGGGATGTCTTTATGGAGAGCTATCCCTTAGATCCTAGGAAATATGTGCTAGGTACAGCTAACATGGAACAGGCATGCTTTCAAGCAGGTCAGTTAAACTTACAGTATCTATTATGTCAGTAATGTCCTCTTCTGTACCCTGAAGCTTGGTTATGACGGCTGCTCGTCTCAAGTTCAAGTACTTCAGCCGGTCTATGACTGTCTGAATGTAAAGAACAAACATTTGAATTCATTGGCACTTGAGCATGGCAAACATTATGAAAAAGTCATGGGCTCATGCTTCTCCTGAGACTGCGAGGAGTCTACTCTGTCTTTCCTAGCTTCTATGAATTGCTGGAGATCTTTGTTGTTTCCTTAATATATATATCACACATTAGTATATACTGTAGATAATATAGAAATATACAAGATACATAATATACATTTGTAAATTTGAATATTAAAATATTTATAAAGTTTATAAATACATAATATATGATATGTATAACATATAATATATAACTATATAAAATATAATATATTGTGCTTATAATATATTACATATATTATATAAATTATATATTATCTAGCATATATTATATAAACATATATTATTTAAGTATATTTATCTTATATTATATATGTGTTTATATAATATATGTCATATATTATATATTTAATTATATAAATATATAATATATAATATAATTAAATATATGTATAATGTTGGTCTTTTGAGGCCAAGTTTCATGCATCTCAGGCTATCCTTGAACTTGTTATGTAGTTGAGGATGACTTTGAGTTGAGGACTGCCTATCTCTCCCTCCTGAGTGCTGAGGTTGCAAAAGGCATATTCCATGTGACACAGTGGTTGCAGTGGGTGCAGGAGATGGAACCTGTTATTTCATGCATGCTAGGCAAGCTCTAAACTAACTGGAACAGCTCAGCTCGTTGGTGTTCCTTAGTGGCTTGTATATGCATGGCTGCGCTCTCTCCCTCTGTTCTCACACTGCAGTGTATGGCTATGCTCTCTTCCTCTGATGTCATACTGCAGTGCATGGCTGCACTCTTTCCTTCTGATGCCACACTGCAGTGGACAGCTGCACACTCTCCCTCTGATGTCACACTGCAGTGCATGGCTTGCTCTCTCCCTCTGAGGTCACACTACAGTGCATGGCTGTACACTCTCCCTCTGATGTCACACTGCAGTGCATGGCTTGCTCTCTCCCTCTGATGTCACACTGCTTCCTCCTGCCTCTTGCGCTGTGGCTCTACTCCTTAACTGGAATGAACTCTCAAAGATCTCATGCTCAAAAAAGGCCACATCCACAGTCTAAAGTTAGGTCTCTGAAATATTTTTAGAGGACAAATTCCAACCCATGTCACTCTGTCTTCTGGCCCTAGACCTCTTTAGATGAAAAAGAGCCCAGTGTTGGCAGAGGCAGATGCTGGAGTTTATGCTATTGCATTCTATAAAATGGCAAGACTCCAAACCCAGAGGAGGTGAGAATGGGCCCTCTTGCAAACAATCTGCACGGAAAACAACCCTGCCAGGACCTTGATCTGAATTTCCAGAACTGTAAGAGAATAATTTCTGTCCTTTCCAGTCACAGCATTTGTGGGACTCTCCCATGGGAACTCCAGGAAATGAATGTAGGTATGATGTGGGACAATATTGGGGGGGCGGACCCAAAAAATCCAAAAAGCAAAAGCAAGCAAAACAAAACAAAACAAAAAACAAAACCCAGACCAAGCTAATACCAAAAAATGGGTGGTAAGAGATAGTGAGACAGCCAAAAGCAGTGAAGCCTGTGGTAGCATGTGGTAGCCCGTGGTAGCCTGTGGTAGCCTGGGTTAGGGTCTCAGTTCAGCCTCATCTGGTTTCCTTGTCAACAGCTTAGCTACCTTAGACCCTTAGTGCTCAGCTTCTCCATGTTACTTGTTTTGATAAATGGAATGTTCCAGAGTACCAGTACTGGGGCCAGAACACTGGGCAAGTCTCAGCAAGCACACCTTGAAGAAGTCTTGTGTGTGTGCTGATGGAATGGATGTGGTTGGCCATGAGGACCACAGAGAAGGGCCGAGTTTGTGGGATAGAGTTGACACTTATTGAAAACCCAGGAAGAACATGGGTGGGCAGTGACAATTGTGGAGTGGTGCCCTACACTTTATATGAGCTGAGTAGTAGCTGTCTAATTGGACATGCAGCCGCTGAAAGGTTCAGAGGGCGCTAAGCATCCTTGTATATGATTTAGGAGAAAGATCAGGGACAGTACAAAAATTTTAAGTCATGCAGTTTTGAGGAGGTATTCAAAGCTGTTAGGCCTGATAAAGTCTCCTAAGGGGAAGGAAGGAGGGGGTGGGGCAAAGAAGAGTTCACAGGGAGCCAACTCCACTGCCCTCCACCCTTAGATCTGTTTTTGTTTTTGTTTTTTGAGACAGGGTTTCTCTGTATAGCTCTGGCCGTCCTGGAGCTCACTCTGTAGACCAGGCTGGCTCAGAAATTCGCCTGCCTCTGCCTCCCAAGTGCTGGGATTAAAGGTGTGTGCCACCATGCCCAGTCCACCCTTAGATCTTTGCAATGTCCAGGGAGAAGCAATGGAGCCATTGTGGTGGGGCTCCTAGAGGCCAAGGGAAGAAAAAGTCAGGAGAGAGCAATGAACAGTGGTGGCAGATGTTGCTATTAGAGTCAAGTAGATGAGCATGACCACCGGCTTTGGCAAAGAGGAGAGAGAGAGCTCTGTGGTCTTGTAGGCACATGTCCCACATGAGGACTGCTCCCCGGTTTGGCCCCACGCTGGCATCCTGACCATGGTGCCACCCGTGAGGTAATACACTGCCTTTGGGTCTTCCCCTTTGTTCCCTTGCTAAGCTGCTGCCTCTCTGAAGCATTCCTCCCACTGCCCTCTTCTGCACAATCCTGCTGGATTGGCCACGAGAGCCACAGATAGCTAACCTACCACCAGCTTGTGTCCCCTTTACTGTTTCCTCATATGACAGTCTGAGTAGATTTTCTTTCCTTCCTGGCTTCAAACCTTTCACTGGCTGCCTGTTCCCTCATGATGAGATCTGAACGTCTTAGTTGACAACGTCTCTGCCTGATTCTGTAGAACTCTGGGACTACCCACTTACTGCTCCATCCTGGTCTCAGCCCTAAGTTCGGTTCCTGCAGCTCACTCCTCTCTCCTCTCTCCTCTCTCTCTCTCTCTAGCTCTCTCTCTATCTCTCTCTGGGTGTTTGTATAGACTCTTCCCTCAGCGGAGAATGTGTCCCACCCACCCACCCACCCACCCACCCTGCATCAAGCCTTCATGGTCTGATTCTTACTCATTCTTAAGTGGAATCCACGCAGATGAGCATCAGGTGCTGCCCTTCTATCACACGCTCCTGAAATACCACGTACGTCTCTTGCTGTAAGGCAAACTGCCACTTGTGTATTTATTTTCCTCAATAGATTGGATGCTGTATAGGGGAGGGACTAACGGATTCATCAGCTTCCTTTCCATATGCATTCTCAGAGTCCATCATTATGCCAGATGTGTATGGGATTTAAAAAGATAGTTTTTGTGTTTTGTGGTGCTAGGTATTATTAGACCTAGAACCTCATTCACAACAAAAGGCTTTGGCTATCCTAGTGGGTATAAAGTAGCATCCGTTCTGGTTGTAACTTGCACACCCTTAATGACTGATGATGTTAGCATCTTCTCGGGTGCTTAGGAGCAACCATTTACTTTTACTTTTCTTGGAGACACTGTAGCCACAGAGACATTTTAAATTCAAATATTGTTTTGCCTTTACGATGAGCAGATGAACAAACGCAACAGGGAAGTTTAAAGTGTTGAAACAAAAGTTCACGGTAATACACAAGAAATAGAACTCCTCATAAAACAAGCCCAACCTGGAAACGTTGCAGAATTTCTCAACCACAAGAAATGTACAGCGCACTACACTCACCAAGAAGAGCTCTTCCGGTGACTTGTTCCCATCTAGCTCGATAAGATACTGGGGATTGTGCTCAGCCATTACCTCCTGGAGACAATCAAAAGGCAAGCTGAATACAAGGGGATAATCTTAATGTGCTGTGAGGAAGTCGTAAGAGCTGATTCGTGCAACCTTTGCAGGTCACAGTGTGGTCATTTGCAGCATTCAACAGAGCTTCCCAAAGGCAGAGCTAGCCTGTCTACCAGGGCCATGCATTTGAGGTACTGGGAACTTTGGGGGTGGGCTTGGTCGCTGAGCTATGCCACGCCCCACGTCACACCCACGCCACGCCCCCCAGCTCCTGCTACTGTCAGTATGTTTTTTTTTTTTTTTTCCCCCTCATGGTTTCCTCTACTCTAAAGCTTAAAAGTCCTTCCCCGATACAGAAGGTTTGGGGGACATTTTGCAGCACATGACTTTGAAATTTAAATCGTGTACTTTCGTCATAACAGCATCATGTAAGCAGCGTGCTGACCCTTTTATTACTTTAGGGCACACCACTTTATAGAATATTTACGGAAGAGAAGAAATACAAAGAAAAACACCTTTAGTCCATTCGCTGAAAGGAAATTATCACTACTGATTTCCACCCATTTTCTATGCCAAACAAACAAACAAACAAAAAAAACTGTTGCTTTTTGATATCATAATGTGTATGGAACTCTGGCGCCTACTTTCCCGCTAGACATTATAGTCAATATTTCCCTATCTCTTTACAAGATTATATGAACATCCCATCCTCACAGTTGTATGGGATCACATGCTGTGGCTATACACTTATTTAACAATCCTTTGCTATCTAGCAGATTATAATACCTTGTTAATTGTTTTAAAGCCCTTTTCCTTATCTTTAAAATTAAAATCTCGTTTTCTTCAATTATTTCCAATGTAACTTGACTAATAGCAGCCACTGAGGGAATACAGGCAAGCACGCCTTGTACCCTCTTGTTATTCCCCACGCTCACTGTTGGCAGAAACATTGCACACATACTAAACATCTCTCACTGTATCCTTCACTGTATCCTTCCTTAGATGCTGATGTTAGCAGGCACTGGGCATTGATTCTTCAGAAATCTCACTGCAGTGCAGGAGCCGCATCCTTTCCTGAGGTCACCGCCATACTAGCTTTTATAGTCTTACTGGCGGAGCTGAAAAGCAGCATCTGTTTTAACTTCTCATCTTGCCGATGGGGCCCACATTCATATTCCCACCTCTGTAAACAACCCAGCAACGTTTGGAAATCATATTTACCTTATCTTGAGCAGCATGGAGGTGCTTTGAAGGAATGAAATAGCATGGTTGTAAGAAAGAGTCTTGGCGGGTGGGGTGGAAGGAGTGCTCAGTGGTTGAGTACTACTGCTTTTGCAGAGGATCCAAGTTCAATTCCTAGCACCTACAATGGCTATAATTCTTGTCCAGGGGTCCTATACCCTCTTCTGGCCTCCACAGGCTTCTGAATACATGTGGTGGACATAAATGTGTAACACACACACTCACACTCACTCACTCACTCACTAAGCACACCTTTAGAAATAAGAAAGAGGTGAAAGCCCTTTGTGAGGGTTTTTATCCAAGACCCTTGAAAAACGCCACCACGTCAGCAATGACCTCACCTCTAAAGCACTCAGAAGTAGCTCCTTGTAAAGCTTCACAGTGATTTCAACATTCTCCAAATAATCCTCAGGCCTCTGGACGAGGTGTTGAAGAATTTCAGCCACCACCTGCATTTCAGCTATGAATGCCTAAATGGGAAGACACCGGAGGGAGAGTTACAATTTAGGAAACTCTTTAGGAAACTGGTTACTTAATGAGGGGTGCCCCAGAGCACCATCTTGTGGAGAGAAGCAGGTACAGGAGGCAGAGTGGAGACTGAGGCCCGTTAGAGAACTTGGTAGTTTGTTGCTGTTGTTCTCAGTAAGCACAATGGCAGAGGGTGTCATGTCTTTTGAAACTGGTGTCTCTAAACACCCGATCTTGTGGACCGTGTCCTCATGTAGGTCAGGAACCAGATACCCTGCATCTCAGATACTTACCGAATGATTCACATCGAAGGAAATTACAAATGAAATTATTGTATGATTGAAGTCACCACAGCATGAGGAACTGTATTAGAGGGTCACAGCATTAGGAGGGTTAAGAGCCTGTGGGGCAATGGGTTGTGCACAGACAGCCTGGTCCCCAGACCAGCAAAGGTCTGTAACTCTGGTGACCCAGTGGGTGGTGACTTCCACCTGCATGGGACAGCAGGTGTTCGGCCACGCCTCCTGGGTCCCTGGCTCCTGTCAGGTAGCTACTGCCTCCCACAGCCTCCCCCCACCCCACCCCCAGAGGTATGTGGCCATCAGTCAAGTAGGAGCAACACCAAGACCTCCAACATGCAAATAAGGTTTCTTCAAAGCTCTCAGACCAAACCAATGAGAAGTACCTGTTGTCAGACCTTTACCCACCCCAAAACTGTATATAAGTATCCTATCAGGAAGGATTAAAGGTTTTCGAGAACTACTCGGTCATCTGAGCCTTCTGTCCTAAGAGCTGTAACACTTTGGAAGAGGTCTGCTTTCCTGAAGCACCTCCTGAAACTCCACCACACTCCTCACTGGCTAGTTGGCGTCCATGCAGGGCAGCTCAGAGTAACCGAGTAACCTGAAGGCAGAGATGGAGGTGGAGCCAATTGCAGCAGTGGAAGCTGCTGAAGTGACTTCCCCTCCCTGCCTGCACTCGCTTGCTTCCCTTTCAGGGAACTCTCGCACCAGACCAGGCCAGAGATCTCTATGGAAAGCCTCTGGTATTCAGGCCCACAGAAGCTCCTATTCTACAAGCTTCAAAGTTCTGGGTCTTACATTAAGGTCTCTGATTCATTCTGAGTTGATGTCTGTGCAAAGTGAAGGGTGGGGGTCTATACCTCCATACCTGTGCCCATCTCATCTCCTCAGCACTAGTCACTGAACACAATGTCTTTCCAACATGCTCACAGCAGGAGATCAGCTGGGTGTAGCTCTGTGAGTTGATATCTTGGTCCTCTACTTTATGCCACTGGCCTACCTGTAATGATTTGTGATACTGCCATTATGATTGCTCTGTAGTATTATTTGAAAGCAGGTTCCTGGTACCTCAGGCTCAGGACTGCATTGTCTTCCATGAGTACTGGGATTTCTTTCCCTGTTTATGTTAGGATTCTGAACATTGGAACTCTGGTGAGGATGGGGTGAACCTGTGTAGTAACAGACATTTCATATACTAACAGTGGGAAGCTTCATGACCCAACTCTCACCAATAGACAGGTAATCGAGACAAAAACTAAACAGAGACATGCTTGTGCTAACAGACATTATAAGCTCATGCTAACAAATTATAATGTCTGTTATAAATGTCTGTTAATTCATTTACAGAATGTTTTATCTAAACACAGAAGAATGTATATTCTTCTCCGCACCTCAGGGAACTTTCTTGAAAACTGACCACATACTCAGACACAAAGCAAGTCTCACCAGATATAAGAAAATTAAAATAACTTCCTGCATCTTATCAGTCCACCACAGATTAAAACTGATATCATAACAACAGAAACAACAGAAAGCTTACAAACTCATGGAACCTGAGTAGCTCTCTACCGACTGAAAAGTGGGTCAAGACACATAAGAAAATGAAAACCTTTTTAGAACTGTATGAAAATGAATACACATCATACCTAAACTTTGGGACACAATGAAATAAGTTCTAAGAGACAAGTTTATAGCACTAAGTACCTACATTAAAACAAAAATAAGCCGGGCGTGGTGGCGCACGCCTTTAATCCCAGCACTCGGGAGGCAGAGGCAGGCGGATTTCTGAGTTCGAGGCCAGCCTGGTCTACAAAGTGAGTTCCAGGACAGCCAGGGCTACACAGAGAAACCCTGTCTCGAAAAACCAAAAATAAATAAATAAATAGATAGATAAATAAATAAATAAATATAAAAATAAAAACATAAACCAAAGTAGAGATCTCACACTAGCAACTTAACAGCACACCTGAAAGTTGTAGAACACAGAGAGAAATAAACTGAGGGCTGAAGTCAGTAAAACAGAAACAATGAACAATGCAAATGATTAATGAAACAAAGAGATGGCTCTTTGAGAATATCAACAATATAGATAAGCCCTTATCTGCCACATCCACTCCTGCTTGGCAGGCCTGATAACCTGGAAGCAGTCCTGAGGCAAAGAGTTTCAAAGGAAACCCATCCTCCTGGAACCTTGGCATTCTCATAGCCAGAAAGCTCCAGCTTTATCCCCGCATTTGGTCTGGCTTATGGATCCATGCACTCATTCAGTGGGAATTTTTATATTAAGCATAGAATAAATCCTGACATAAGCTAAGACTTCCAGCGTTCCAGTGGTCCTAGAGAATTCTTGATTTTCTGTGGGAATTCAGAAAACTATCTAGAGACAGGGAAACTAGTTACCATTACATAGGAAGAAGTCAAAGCAGCTCAGAGCTGGTCTGCAGAATGTTTGCTAAGGACAATAGTTTTAGGGAATAGGTAGATTTCCCACTGAGAAAGGATTCTCCATTACATCCAGGTAGAAACAGACTACTTTGCAGATCAAAAGCAAGCTGGTAAACTCCTCTTCTTTAGAATCTACCTGGGCCTAGGAGATAAGAGGCCCACTAGTGCAGAACCCCCTGATGCTAGTTCTCACAAGGCTCAAAGGAAAGGCACAAATTGTTACTAGGGTGTGAAATCCTTAGCTGACCCTAGGCAGAGCTGTTTTATCTTTACTGTAAACATACCTGGTTCCTGTAAGTCCTTTTGAAGTCAATCCTTTGTTTTGTGTCAGGTAACTTCAATGTACTTGCCTACTGTGACATCCTACCCCTTTGTCTTCTGTATCATATAAGACTGGTGCTCACTTTGTGATATTACACTCAGATTCTACACACCCCCTCGTGTGTGGCCTCTGTCATTTCGCCAAATCCCTGCCCACTTGGCTTCAGAGAACTCGACACACGCAGACGAGGGACTTGAGAGGGTCTGTGGCAGTTATCCAAACTAACTAAAAGTTGGAAAGAGAATACACAAATTAATAAAATCAGAAAAAGGGGGAGGTGAGGATATAACAACAGACACTGAGGAAACCCAGATAGAATCATAAGGAGATACTTTAAAGCCCTGCACTCCACCAAACTGAAAAATCTAAAAGAAATGGATAATTTTCTTGATAGATACCACTTACTAAAGTTAAATCAAGATCAGTTAAACAATTTAGATAGATCTAGAATCCCTAGTGAAATAGAAGCAGTCATTAAAAGTCTTCCAACCAAAAAAAGTTCATGGCCAGATTGTTTTGGTTCAGAATTCTACCAGACTTTCAAAGACAAGTTAATGCCAATACTCCTCAAACTAGTTCACAAAAAAGAAACACAAGGAACATTGCCCAATTCATTTTATAAGGCCATGTTTACCCTGATACAGAAACCACACAAAGATTCAGCAAGTTGAATTGAAAGAGAATTACAGACCAATTTTCCTTGTAAACATAGATGCAAAAATACACAATAAAATATTTGCAAACTGAATCCAAGAATACATCAAAAATATCATTCACCATGATCAAGTAAAGGGACTAAGCTCAGAGCCAGGCTGACTCCACAACAGGCTGCAAATTGATAGTTTGTTTCCCAGAAAAGAAAACCTGGGTCCAGGAACCTGTGGTCACAGCCACAGGCAGCCAATTGGAGGACACCTTGTCATCTGGCCGAAGTGAGAATAGGTAGGTAGAGTGAGTAAGCCCCTCCCCGCAGGGGGTCTCCAGAGTCTAACCAATTGTAGATCAGTCAGGCTCTTAGAGATAGAGCTAACCAATCAAGGTAAAGGGGCACATACTCCTCCCTGGAATTCTCCTAACTGACAATAAAAGCTGGACCTGCGAGTCCACCAGAAGTCCCCATTCCCTAATGGGGAGACCTCTACATGCAGGAAATTTAGCTGAATAAACTCTCTTTGCCTTTGCATAAAATTTGAGTCTGGGGTATTATTTTTCAGAGATTATTGGACCCTAACACAAGTAAGTAGGCTTCATCCTCTAGATGTATGGCTAGCTCAATATTAAAAAAATCAATAAATGTAATACACTCTATAAACAAATGGAAAGAAAATAAAACACATGAGCATCCCATTAGACACAGAAAAGGCCTTTGACAAAACTCAGCACCCCTTCAGGATAAAGTCCTGGAGAGATTAGGAACTCAAGGGCCTCAGCATAATTAAGGCTATTTACAGCAAACTTATAGCCAGCTTCAACTTAAATGGAGAGAAATTCAAAATAACTCCACTAAAATTAGAAACATGATAAGGTTATGCACTCCTTCCATATCTATTCAATACAGTACTTGAAGTCTTATCTAGAGCAAGAAGGCTGAAGGAGACTAAGGGGATACAAACTGGAAAGGAAAAAGTCAGAGTATCTTTATTTAGAGATGATATGATAGTATATATAAGTGACCCTAAAAATTCCATCAGGGAACTCCTACAGCTAATAAACACTTTCAGGAAAGTAGCTAGATACAAAATTAACTCAAAATATCAGCAGCTTTCCTATATACAAATGACAGACCGAAAAAGAAATAAGGAAAACAATACTTTTCATAATAGCCTTAAATAATATAGAATATTTTAAGGGAAACTTAACAAAGGAAATTAAAAACTTGCATGATAAAAGTTCCAAGTTTTTCAAGAAAGAAATTGTAGAAGACATCAGAAGATGGAAAGATCTCCCATGCTCATAGATTGGTAAGGTTATCATAGTAAAAATAACCATCCTATCAAAGGAAATCTACAGATTAAATACAATCTTCATCAAAATTTCAACATAGTTCTTCACAGATCTTAAAAGGACAATTTTCAACTTCATGTGGAAACATATGAACACACACACACACACACACACATGCACACACACACACACACACACTAAAACAAAAAACAGGATAGTTAAAACAATCCTGAACAATAAAACAACTGAAGGAAGTCTTACCATTCTTGATCTCAAGTTATACTACAAAGCTATAATAATAAAAACAACACAGTATTGGCATAAAAACAGACTCATTCATCAATGGAATTGAAAACCAAGATATAAATCCATGTATCTATAAAGAAGTCAGAAATGTATATTGGAATAAAAGACAGCATCTTCAACAAATGGTACTAGTCAAACTGGATGTCTGCATGTAGAAGAATGCAAATACCTACCACCCTGAACAAAACTCAAAGACCTCAACATAAAACCAGATACACTGAACCCAATAGAAGAGAAAGTGATCAATAAACTTGAATGAATTGTCACAGGAGGTGATTTTCTGAAGAGAACATTAAGAACTACAATTAATAAATTGGACCTTAGTAAACTGAAAGGTTTCTGCAAGGCAAAGGACACTGTCAACTGGACAAAGTGTCAGTCTAAAGAATGGGAAAAGATTTTTACCAACTCTACATTCAATAGAGGACTAATATCCAAAATATACAAAGAACTCAAGGAATTTGAGATCAAGAACCAAATAATTAATTTGAAAATGGGGTACAGATCTAAACAGAATTCTCAGTAGAGGAATCTCAAATGGCTGAGAAATGTTCAACGTTCTGAGCTATCAGGGAAATTCAATCAAAATTCATTTTAGATTCCATTTCATACGTGTCAGAATGACTAAGGTAGAAAAACACAACAACAACCAATAATTTATTATGGCAATGAGGAGGAGTGAGGTGAACACTCCTTCATTGCTGATGGAAATGCAAACTTGTCCAACCCCTATGGAAATCAGTATGTTGTTTCCCCAGAAATCTGGGAATGAGTTTACCTCAAGATCCAGCTATACCATTCTTGGGTCTATACCCAAAGGAGACTCTATCCTGCCACAGAGACACTTGTCCAACCATGTTCATTGCTGCTTTGTTCATAATAGCCAGAAATTGGAAATAGCCTAGAAGTCCCTCAACAGTACACTAGATAAAGAAAATGTGGTATGTTTATACAAAAAAAAACAAGCTATAATCTGTAGATGTAGAGAGATTAGGCATAGAGGAAGGGATCAGGAAGAATATGTGAATCTTCCTGGGAGGGGAAAAATAGATTTTATGGAATGGGGGTAGGAGGAGCAACAGAAAGATCAGGTGGGAAGGGGGAGAGGAGATGGGGTTAGGGGAGGAAAGGAGGAGAGAGACAGAGTTGAAAGCATCTGAGGTGAAGAAGAATGAAGGAGATGGAACCCCTACTTCCCAGCTCTTGTTATCAAAGCTTCCAGTGCTAGGACTGAGTTTCATCCATTTGTGTTGTTGGCCAAAGGGTCTTCTAGAAATCCTCAAACAACCAAGGCTGCTGCTAAGACAATCGGTTGTTCTCCACAGACTGACAGACAGTAAAGCCTTGTTGCTGAAGACAACACCTGCATAACTCATTGAACATGGAGAAGTCGAGCTGATGCCTATACAGAGCCTTCACTCCCGTGTTTTAGTGTCTATGACATGGAAAGGTATTCATCAGGCTACCAAAAGAGAAATGTAAACACTTAGCCAACAACATGACCATTGATCTACAATCTGTCCTAAATATGCTAGGACAATTGTGGCACAAAGCTTGGGGGAGTAACCCATAGATCTGATCAGACTTAAGGCCCACTCCATGAGATGGAACCCATATCTGCTTGTTTAGGTTGACACTGCTTGGATAATCAGAAACCAGAGACCAGATAGTCCAAAGTGTGTATGTGAGTGTGTGTGTGAGTGTATGTGTGTGTGGTGGAGTGAGCGCATATGTATGTGTGTGTGTGAAGGCGTGTGTGTGTGTGTGTGTGTGTGTGTGTGTGTATGTGATGGTGGTGGGTGAAGGCATGTGTATGTATGTGTGTGTGAAGGCATGTGTGTGTGTGTGAGTATATGTGTGTGTGGTGGGGTGAGGGCATGTGTATGTGTGTGTGTGAGGGCATGTGTGTGTGTGGTGGGAGGTGAGGGCATGTGTGGGGTAAGAGCATGTGTGTGTTTGTGGGTGGTAGAGAGGGCACATGGGTGGGTGTGGTGGGGTGAGGGCATGTGAGTGTGTGGGGTAAGAGCATGTGTGTGTTTGTGTGTGGGGGGCACAGGTATGTGTGTGTGTATGAGTGCATGGGGGGTGAGGGCATGTAGGTGTGTGTGTGTGGTCAAAGAACATTGTGTACACATATGAAAATGTCTAGACAAACCATTGTTCTTTGTAATTAATTGCACTAACTGTAATGAACATATTTTTAAAATTAGAATAGTTCTGAAAACACTGTTATCTTTAGCTATTTCCTACAGACCACAGAAACATAAAGAACCTTAATTTTCTCTGTCATCTGCTTTCCTTGCTATCAGGTAATTAGAGAAGAGTTTAAAGGTGTCACATGGTGATGACTACACTGGACCATTACCTCCTCCTCTTCTTGTTCTTCTTCCTCCTCTTCTTCTTCAGATTTTCCTTCCTTGGGGAAGTCTCTCTTCTTCTTCCTGCGACTCTCAATGATTTCTGGGTCCCACTGGTCTCTGGTGTATACGTAGCCTGTAGTGCTGTGCTGACGTTGCCCAGAAATTCTTTGGCATAAATCGTAGTCACTGCACTAAGAAACATTATTAAATGATTTAAGACATTTGATTTCCTAGGAAGGCAGGCTCACGTTAGGCCACGCTAGAGAAACAGGAAGAATGAGCATCCCTTTAAGGAGATACTGTGCTTTTCTTCTCAGAGTTCTCCCCACAGTGTCGGCTCTTATGGAACCTAACATCACACATGAAGCTTTGGAAGTCTATCCATCTTTTTCAATTGCTCAGGAAAGTGTAAGTACTCTTTATTTTAAAAATTTATTTATTATTATTTGTTATGTATATGGATGTTTTGCCTACATATATGTCTGTGTTCCACATATGTGCCTGGTTGCCCATGAAGGCCAGAAGAGGGCATCAGATTCCCTGTGACTAGAGTTACAGAGGTTATGAGCTACCAGATGGGTGCTGGGAATTGAATCCAGGTCCTCTAGAACAGCCGCTGCTAAGCCACCTCTCCAGCCCCTCTACCTCTTGTCTAAGCATGGTTTCTCTAGCACTTCCGGCTTCACTCCTCTTTGAATAAACTTCGGCTTTGCCTGACTTTGAATTTTTTGGATAAGTTTTTATTTCCTATTTCATCTTATCCACTAGATAAATTTAATTATTTTTCTTTAAATTTGAGCAAATGCAATACTGTGATGGTATTTTGTATCCAAGTCCAGTACATGGCAAATTTTAGTACATGATTTGCCTGCCGGGTCAACAATTTTATTTGTCTGAAATTAAAACACATGAGATTATCAGACATTTTAAGTGAAAGAAAGAGGGCTAGCAGAACAGTGAAAGTCGGGCCGGGCAGTGGTGGCACACACCTTTAATCCCAGCACTTGGGAGGCAGAGGCAGGCGGATTTCTGAGTTCGAGGCCAGCCTGGTCTACAAAGTGAGTTCCAGGACAGCCAGGGCTATACAGAGAAACCCTGTCTCGAAAAACAAAAACAAAAACAAAAACAAAAAACCCAAACAAACAAACAAACAAAAACCAAAAACTGAAAATCAGTTCAATCTGCAAAGCTTCGGGAGATTTTATTATTGTAGCTTAGAGAGGCTAAGACAGAAGGAAAAATGAGGACGAAATCCATGTATCTCCTACCAAAATATTGATAAATATTTTCCATATTTATTATCGCTTTATGGACAAAGTATTTCATGAGGTTCAGAAATGGGGCCTGAAAGCTCTTATTATCTCGCCTTTAAATTCTGCAAATAGAGAGCTTATTCCACGTGGTCACCAAAGCACAAACCAAAGTGTACGAGTAGCATCTGTCTCTCAAAATGTTCCCATGTGCGTGGGTTTAGAGTAGCGTCTGTCTCTCAAAATGTTCACACGCACGTGGATTTACTCAGCTCTCAGGCTGGCTAAAGGGAATTTGACACTACGATCAAAGCCGTCACCATCTCTGATGACGGTGGCACACAGTGGCCTTCTCATCCACACCTGAGATCTCTCTGTGTGCTTTATGAACACCAGTGACGCTGTGAGACTGCAAGTCTGCTCTTCGGAATGTTCTGTGAGGGGAGGGGGGAACACGTGGATGAGGAAGTGGAGAATGGTTCAGTGGGTTAAAGCGCTTGCTGAGCAAACTGGATAACCTGAGTTCCATTGCTCGAAGCCTTCAACACTGGATACCCAAGGTACACATCGCTGATCCCAGTGCTCTTCCAGGGGGATGGGAAGATCTGAGAGCGGGTTCCTACAGCCTCCACTACTACAGGGTGTGTGCTGACACTCACATACAGATAAATAAAACACTTAAAAAATCTAAAGAAAACCTAGACGATATTTTATGATAGTAAGACTCAAGCAGTAGGAACGTAACTCATCTGGAGAGCTTGTTATAGATTTCTGTGCTACTTATAATTTACTAAGATTAGAGTGGCTTAGCCGCTTCAAACCAAACCAAACCAAACAAAATATTACCAGTAGCCAGGTGTGGGAGGAAACACCGCAATCCTAGCACTGAGGCAGGAGGATTGAGAGTTGGAAGCCATCTTGCAAAAACTTTTTTAAAAATTTGTTTTGTTGTTTTTGTTTTAGTTTTAGTTTTGGCATCTGTGATTCAGATGACGAGCACACACAGAGAAAAAGAAGCAAGGAACTGTGGATACCATCTTGTTCAATTTCTAATTATGTATGGCATCTCCATGTGGAGATAGGGTGCATGCACATGTGCTTCGTGAGGTAGACTTGTTTTATTTATTTATTTATTTATTTATTTATTTATTTTGAGACAGGTTTCTCTGTGTAGCCCTGGCTGTTCTGGAACTCACGCTGTAGACCAGGCTGGCCTCGAACTCAGAAATCCGACTGCCTCTGCCTCCCAAGTGCTGGGATTAAAGGCGTGTGCCAACAAGCCCAGCTGTGAGATAGACTTTTATGTGGGCTTCCTATGTTTCAACAAAGGGATTTTAATTAATACACACACACACACACACACACACACACACACACACAAAAAAAAAAAAACCAAAACTCTAAAACCTATATATTTGTATGAAGCAACCATTAAGTTAGTAAGGGGCCCCAATATGCCTCAGGTGGGTCCTCAAGGTTTAGAAGCAGGAGCATCACCAGGAAGACAAGCAACCTGGCCGCTGGGTGCTACTCTCACGGCTTCTGATTCTCCAGGAAGACAAGCAACCTGGCCGCTGGGTGCTACTCTCACGGCTTCTGATTCTCCAGGAAGACAAGCAACCTGGCCGCTGGGTGCTACTCTCACGGCTTCTGATTCTCCAGGAAGACAAGCAACCTGGCCGCTGGGTGCTACTCTCACGGTTTCTGATTCTCCATAGTTTCTGATTCTTAGCTCAAGAATTCCCTTTTGAGTGTCAGGGCACTGCCACCTTTTGCTCTGAGAACCTGCTCTAGTTGTCTACTGGTCACAAGCATTCTTTTAGCAAAACCCCTTTCAAGTATATCACAAAGGCCATACACTTTAAAACCTCAATAAAAATGTACATACATGCAAAATTTTACATATAATCTAAGGAGAATTGATGCTTTGAGACTCATACATGGGTCCCAAGCCAGAAACTTCCAGGCTATAGAAATTACAGGCTTTTATCCAATTCACCACCAAATACTGAGCAGCTCATATAGCAGTGGGTTGTATTACAGCGGGCTCTCTACACTTCGGCTGTCCAGTGGAAGCTAAGTGAGACTCACTGTCCCATTTTAAAAAGGGGCTAAGTTAAGGACTTTGTTCACTGTGGGGAGCCTTCTCCTATTATGATTTATGTACAAGACTTCTTTTATTTTTTTTACCAGGAGACTCATTTTTCCTGAGGAATGGCTTGTCTCTTGACCAATATCTAAACGCAGTTATCCGTTCTGCTACTTCAGGTTATTAAATATGTGTGGTTAGAGCCGGGCGTGGTGGCGTATGCCTTTAATCCCAGCACTCGGGAGGCAGAGGCAGTCGGATTTCTGAGTTCGAGGCCAGCCTGGTCTACAAAGTGAGTTCCAGGACAGCCAGGGCTACACAGAGAGGGCCTGTCTTGAAAACAACAACAAACAAACAAACAAACAAACAAACAAAACAAAAAAAAGTGTGGTTAATTTTAATTGTCAAATTGGCACAAGCTAGAATTATCCAGGAAAAGTCTCACTTACCAACTGTCTAGATCAGATTGGCCTGTGGGCATGTCTGTGGATGACAGTCTTGAGTGCTTTAATTGATATGGGAATGGGATGAACCAACCTGAAAGTAATTTCATCCATTCCTCTTTTCCTCCTCCCCACTGCCCCCTGCTTTGGGTCCTGGCCTTAAGAAGAGAGCAGGAAGTTAGCTAAGCAGAAGGCACTCATACATTTGTTTTTCTCTGCTCTTGACTGCAAATGTCATGTCTAGATATTTTCAGTTCCTGCTGCCTTGACTTTCGTGCCATAGTGGACCATGTTCTGGTTTTTCTGTTGCTGTGATAAACATCATGAGCAAACATAACTCAGGGAAGAAAAGACTTAGCTTACATTCCCAGGCAACTGTCCATCATTGGAGGAGGTCAGGCCAGAAGGAGCCTGGAGCAGAAACTAGGGAGGAAGCCTGCACACTGGCCTGCTTTCTGACTCTACTCAGCAAGTTGACAGAGACCAGGAGCACTGGCTAAGGGATGGTGCTACCCATTGTGGGTTGGCCCTCCTGCATCAGTTGTTATAATGCCCCACAGACATGCTCACGGGTCAAGCTGAGCAGGGTAAATTCCTCAGCTGAGGGCCCTGCTTCCACCTCCCCAGTGTCTGCTTTGTGCAAAGCTGAAAATAAAAGCTAACCCTGGATCCTGTGCCTAGAACTGTAAATAAACCCTTTCTCCCTAGGCTGGCTTTTGCCAGGGTATTTTATCACAGCGGAGATGAAGCCAGGAACATTAGAGCCAAGTTCAGTACTCTAACTTGGTAAATATTTGTCATTTTGCCCTGTGCCGTCTCTTTTCACCAAGTTCTAATTTCTTGTGTAATCTGTACTTTACTTTCTTGGACATTATATTTGGTTTTAGCTAACTTCCCTTCTTCCTCTGTTAACAAATGTTCTTATGTGGGACATTCTCTGAGTTTGATCAGATTTTTTAAAACAACAATGTATTTCTTTTTGTTTTATGTGCAATGGTGTTTCACTTACATGTGTGCCTGTGTGAGGGGGTTGGATTCCCTGGAACTAGAGTTACAGACAATAACTGCCATGTGGGTGCTGGAAATCGAACTTGGGTCCTGTGGAGGAGCAGCCAGTGCTCTTAACTGCTGAGCCATCTCTCAGCCCCAAGACTAGTATTAAGTTTTAATTTCATCTTAGCACATAGCCCAGGCTTGACCTCAGACTCTTGCTTCTTTGTCTTCAGCCATCCGCGTGCTGAGACGCTCAGCCACGCATCGCCACACCTGGCTGGCTCAGGATTTTGTCTCATTCCTGCCCCTGCACACTCAGCATGAGGAGGCTTCCTCTCTCACAGCTGACCCTGACACAGCTCCAACATCAGAGCTGAGAATCAACTCTTATTTTGAGCCGTCATAAACCCTCTGAGGAGCCAGGCAGTATCTGATCACCCAAGCTTGTCACTCATTTTCTTACAAATAAGTAGGCAGAGTCCTATCAAATTACAACCTCTCCTCCACGGGACAACTGTTGTCACCTTTGTGAAAAGGAAATAGAGGCATTTAAACATGGTCTGTCAAATTATAGATATATAAAGAGGGGAGTTGAAAATAAGACCCAGTCCTGATGTGATCTATGCCATATGGTGTTCCTTAACATTTGTATATTTGAGGCATTTGACTACTCTCTTATTTAATTACTAAAGATATTAGAAGCTATAAGGCGGTTGTGGTTTATGCCCTCATAGGAATTTGAAAGGGAAACGGACAACTGTAATAGAGAGAGGTGAGTGATTCAACAGAGGAGAGAAACAGGCGAGCCTCCTAGAGAAGCGATGAAGTAAGGCTGTGTGGAGAGGGGTCATGGGGGAGGGGCTGCCAGGACAAGTTCTGGTGAGATGATGCCCACACCACCTTACAAATTAGGATTTATGATTAAGTTATGAGTATGTTAGTTAGTAAGTCTGGTGGTAGGGCAAGGAAGTGTTTCCGGTGAATGGAGCTTCAAGAGCAAAGGCACAGAAGTGTGATACATACATTACTATTTCCAAAACTACTCGGCAAGCATAAAAATGTGGGCTAGAGACAGCATTGGGGGGAAGGTGTTGCTGCCCTCTCCTGGCCTTCTTAATGTTAAGGCCTAGGTAACAGTTACCTGGCTAGCCTGACAATATAAGAGAACATTCTCATATGTTTCTGCCATTACTAGGACCCTGATTTAAGATCATACAGGGTATTTGTGATGGTTTGTATATTCTTGGACCAGGGAGTGGCACCATTTGGAGGTGTGGCCTTGTTGGAATAGGTGTGACCTGGTTGGAGTAGGTGTGTCACTGTGGGTGTGGGCTTAAGACTCTCACCCAAGTTGCCTGGAAGTCAGCCTTCCACTAGCAGCCGTTGGATGAAGACATAGAACTCTCAGCTCTGCCTGCACCATGCGTGCCTAATTACTGCCATGCTCCCACCTTGATGATAATGGACTGAATCTCTGAACCTGTAAGCCAGCTCCAATTAAATGTTGTCCTTATAAAACTTGCCTTGGTCATAGTGTCTGTTCACAGCAGTAAAATCCTAACTAAGACAGTATTTAAGCCCCAAATCTACAAACATCTATGCCAAGTTACTTCACCAATCAGGATTTAGGGATAGAGACTTTCTAATGCCAAGATCAATTACATATTCTAATACAGTCTGTGCCTTTGGAAACCAATCACCATAGCAGTCAAACTGTTTTGTATAGTTACCCACAGTAAGCTTGGACCTGAACCAACCACCCAACAGCACTTCCTGTACCTGTGCATGAGCATTTATGGTATAATCTGCCCCTGGATGGACCCCAACATAAGAGAGACACCTGCACCAATATAAGACACTATTTAGAATAAGACTTTGAGTAATGGTCAAGTACGAGTTCAGTTCTTAAGACCTCCCTGGGAACTGGCATCCTACTTGGCAGAAAGAGAATGTACATGAGTAACTGACATCCCGGCTGGCAAGTTAAGACATGGATGTTAGACAAGACAAGTCCCATCCTGATATACAATTTATGACATGAATGTTAGACAAGGCAAGTCCCCTGCCACAGTTGAATACCCCAACCAATGGGAGCAGGATAAGTGTACAGCAAAAGACATGTTTCTAAGGAAGTCCCCTATCCCTAAACCCTGATTGGTGGAGTAACTTGGCATAGATGTGTGGCCTTCCCTCCGCCTGGAGCAGGCTGGCTCAGACCTTGCTTGCCACAGCCAGCTAGCCCACCTAGGGTGGAGTCTCAGACCTAGGTAAAGTCTATTGTTCTGCCACATCTGTGGCTTTCCTCCCAAGACACCACTACCTGCTGAGAGGCTGAACCTGTTCTCCTGACACTATCCTGACAAAGCAGCGATCCCGACAAAGCAACAAGAGCCTGGTGTGGTGGGGGATGGGCTTTCCCCTTTATAAGCTCAGACTCTTAAGTAAACATTGGCCTTGATCAGAAAACTTTGTCTTGGTTCGTTATTTCTCTCACAGCCTTTCCCATCCAAAACCCCATCTTTACTTTCAGAAATCCAGTAACCTGTGGCTGCAGGTGACTAGACTACACAGATGTTTGTGGATTTGGGGTCTAAAAATCCTGTAAGCTCTTAACTCGTCCTTATGGTTCAGTTCCCAAGTCTGGATCATGACCCTGGTTGACCAGTCCTGGTGTGAATGCTTAGTAAACTATCCCTGTCTGACTGAGATGGGTGTTTCTGTGGTTTGTGAGGTGCCTCTTGAACCCCAACATCTAAGTGTCTGCACTTACATGTATAAGCCCCTCTACATAAACACTATTAAAAATAAAACAAATAATTTTTTAAGCCTGAAAGCATTCCTTGAACTTAAATTCTCTGAAAAAAAAAAAAAAAACAGACTTGCTGTCCCAGGAAGCAATTAATATCTTTACCTTAATATTGATTATGATATCGGGTTGCAATTCTAAATTTTTAACAAATTCTATTTGCTTCAAAGAGGTCATGTTATCTTGTGCAAGTGATGGTATTTCAGTGAGGATGTAGCCTGTAAAATATAAGTTAACAATTTGTAATATTATCATTATGAGAGGGCACAGCTTTATTATAGCTATTTTATAAAATACTTTATAAAATACTATATATGAGTAATACTACTAATGAGTAAGTATGATTTGTAAAATTATGTCACAAATTTTAAGTTAATTAGTTAGTAGTTATTACTATATAAAGTGTAGCTATGATTGTTTCCTGATTAAAAAAAAATCATCAAGCTAAGAGGAAACACCTTTAAAAATTCTGAGCCAGGGAAGATGGCTCAGCAGGCAAGGGTATTTATCACAAGACCAATGACCTGAGTTCAATTCCCCAGGACTCATGACTAAAGGGAGAGACTCAACTCCCTCCAGTTTACCTCTGACCTCTCTCTATATATACCCATAATAATACATGCTCTAAATTCTTTAAAAATCTAAGTTTATTTTAGATGAGACAGTTACGGAAAGAAATTGCATGCTAATATTTCTTTTAACTCAGGTTAGAAACAGTCCTACGACCTTTTATGTGACCTATTATTTCCATCCTTAAATTAGTACCAAATAGCATAGGAGAACACATGCATATGCTATCTATGCAAATTATAGAGAGTGATGAAACACCCAGGAACCCTCGGTATAGTGTAACCATCGGAACACAGTAAGATTTGGCGTTAGAACCTCTATTGGCTTGCATTCTACCCAGAAGCCTAAGTCTTCTCATCAAATGTGTCTTGGGTATTGCTGCCATATTGATTTCCTTAATACATTTTTAAATTATGTCACTTGATTGCCCGAGAAACATTTCTCTTTTTAATGAAACAAATCTCAATTCCTCAGCTAGAAATTAAAGGCCTTTGTATTAATTAGGGTTTTATTGCTGTGAAGAGACACCATGACCATGGTAACTTTTATATGGGAAAACATTTTATTGGAGCTGGCTTAGAGTTCAGATGTTTTGTATGTTATCCTCATGGTGGGCGACATCCAGGCAGACATGGTGCTGTAGGAGCTGAGAGTTCTATATCTTAATTCACAGCCAGCAGCAGGAGACTGTGCCATACTAAGCCTGCTTGAGCATAGGAAACCTCAAAGCCTGCCCCCACAGTGACACACTTCCTCAAACAAGGCCACCCCTCCTAATAGTGCCACTTCCTATGGGCCATGCATTCAAAACAGGAGTCTATGGGGGCCATACCTGTTCAAACCACCATAGACTTCAATATATTCCTCTGCTACTTTTATCCCCCTCCCGCTTTAAGGGACAACTGCAAACTATGTTTCAACCTTTAGAATTTAGCAAAAAACTTTTGTAAGAAGTGTATACCGTGAGATAATTACTTCAAGGAAAATGATACTATCTGGTGCTATATTCCCGATTTGCTTTGAGACAGTTTTTTTTTTTTTTAATTTTACTGTACCATATTTTATTTTTAATCTCTATATGCTGATGTAGTCTTTTAGATTTTAGTCCTGAGAACTGAAGCCAGGGTTTTGAATAAACTAGGCAAGTGTTCTACCACCCAACTACGTCTGCAACCCTCTTAACAGAGTCTTAACATTACAGTTTTCCCTTAACTCTTTTTGGGAATCTTCCTTCCTCCCTTCCTTCAACAAAACTATTTCAGATGATGTCTTTCTCACAAGGGAATGCTAATGCTTCTTCCCTGTTTTTTTTTTTTTTTCAAATATCTCAGAGTGTTGGTCTTTTCTTCTTCGTTGCCCTGGCTTCTGTTGCCTTGTCTGAAGAATTAGAGAGAGAGAGAGAGAGAGAGAGAGAGAGAAAAGCAAGGCCCTTGCTCAGAATCCTTTTGTGCAGGGAGAGACATTTGGGGCGTGTTACAGAGAGTGGGCTGGGTTATCAGGAGTAGCCCTGGTGATGTGTAGCCTCAGAGGGAAGCTGTTGCAGCTCACAGAGACTGACTGCCTACCATCCAGGGTGAGAAGAGCGCAGCGGGTAGAAACTAGAAGCGTGGCAAGAAGGCCCGTGACATCTTTTTGATGCTGTGACTCATGGTGTAGTAGAGCGCTAAACAACACCATGTATCTTTTAAAAAGTCACTGTGGACATTAGAGGAGTAAAACCAAAAGACTGCGGTTGACTCTATCTGGGATGCTCAGCTCAGTAGGGGCTGTGGGAAGAGGAAGTCGCACGTGCGCATGCGTGCACATACCGAAATGAGCAACTTCTGGAGACTTGATCTTCTCCAGGATCAACTTTGTGACCAGCTCGTCTGGGACGCTGTGACCGCTCAACAGTAGTGACTGCAGCTAGAATAAGCACATTCTGTGTTACTGAGACTATCTATCCAGGATTCACAATTTTGGGGTTATCATAGTACCTTTGAAATGTAGCTTTGCTCACCATAACTCCGGTTTCCTTCTCAGCGGCAATGTGCTCTTCCAAAACCGATAAAGCTAAAACAAGAGTTATAAATGAGTGCAAGCCGATACTTGGATTGCTAAAGTAAGAAACATTTTCTGAATGTTTGGTAACTGGTAGCAAAGATTAATGTGGGGGTGTCACCTAAGAATTTACAAAGCATATTTATACATGTTACTTTGTTTACGATTGGACAAAGCATGCAATGGACTGTTCTGCAGAGAGCTTGTGTTGGCCACTCCACCAACTCGGCAATCTCAGTGGGATTACTCCCAAAACACCGCTGTGCCTTGGGTGAGTGTTCTGTGGGAAGCAGTAGACAGAAGGGTGAAAGGTGGTGGTGGTGACAGTTGTAAATTGTCTTACATCACACGAAGTAGACAGCAGTATTCTCAGCCTAGATCCTTTTATGTCCTAGTCAAAGGAAGAGCCCCACCGGGCTGGAGAGATGGCGTAGTGGTCCTGAGTTCAACTCCCAGCAACCCCACAGTGGCTTACAACCACCTGTTTGATTTGATTCCACCTCTGGCAGGCAGACATATGTATGGATGTCAGAGCACTCATATACATAGATGAATAAATTTTAATAATAAAAAAGGAATCCCGAGAATTTCAGGAAATATGCTATTCTCATATTTCAAATATGCCATGTAAGAGAGCCCAGTGGAATGGTGAGATCCAATCCTTTAAGACTTCCTGAACATAAACCTTTTAATTAAAAAAAAAAAAGCTGGAGAGGTGGCTGCTCTTGTAGAGGACCCATATGGTGGCTCAGAGCCATCTGTAACTCCAGTCCCAGAGGACCCTAGTCCTCCTCTGGCCTCCTCAGGCACGGGCACATACGTGGTGCACACACTTTTGCCATGTTTTTTTCTTCACTTGTCTGTCCACCTGATGAATACTAACTTTCTAATAGCATTAACCCAGCCATGTTTATTAAATGTGTTTAGCCCTGCCTTTCCTCTAAACCTCTATGGGCCATCTCCCCACTGTTTTTTGTTTTGTTTTGCTTTTAATTAAAAAGTTATTGTTTAGGAAGTCTTAAAGAATGGGATCAGGATCCCACCATCCCACTGGGCTCTCTTCCATCAGGTGAATCACCTGTACACATAAAAGAGAAATAATATCTTTCCTTAAAAAGGGGAACATTTCGGAGTTCTAGGTGAGTGTGCACCGAGTTACCAGACTGTTCTCCACACATACAAAACCTGTGGCATCTCAGTTACACCGACGGAACGCAGAATGCTCATTTCATAACATCCTTGCCAACAATGACTACGGTTATTTCAGTGAGGTTAGAGGTTCACCAACTTGTTAGGCAAATATGAATCAGTGTCAATTATTTTTAATGATAGGAGGTTATTTTTTCTTCTCTTATATTGTTTAGACTTGGTTCTACTTTTATGAGTGTTGTGTGTGTACATGTGTGTGTGCTGTGTGTATACCTGTCTGTGTATGTATATATGTATATATGTATTTATGTATGTACAGATGTGTATATGTGAGCACTTGGAATGTGGAGCTAGAGATCCATCTCAGGTCTCGTTCCTCAGGATCTTTCCACCTTGTAGGCCTGCCTGGGGCTCTCCAGCCAATCAGGTGAGGCTGGCTGGCCAGTGAGCTTGAGCGATCCTCCTGCCTCTGCTTACCCAGCACAGGATCATAAGCATGTGCCACTACACATGGTTTATTGTGTGCATGGATGCTGGGGATGGAATTCAGGTCCCAATGCTTGTGTACTTGTGGGGCAAGCACTCTACTGACTGAGCCACCTCCTCACTGCCTTCTGGACAAGTTTTCTATTTATTTTTTTCTTAATTTTCTATTATGAAATAAATAGCTTCTGATTAGAAGGACAAGAGAGAGAGAGAGAGAGAGAGAGAGAGTGTGTGTGTGTGTGTGTGTGTGTGTGTGTGGTGTGTCTCTGTGTGTGGTATGTTTGTGAGTCGGTGTGTCTGTGTGTGTGGTATGTGTGTGTCTCTGTATGTGTGCACACACTCACATCAATCTGCTGTCTTATACATGTTGCAGAAAATGTAAGGAAATCTATAAGTTAAAAATACACCTTTTTAATAAAAGTAATAAAGTCCTGGGAAATGCTCTGAAGAAAGCTTTAGCTTTTTTCTCTCTTTCTTTAAGAAGATGCTTTCACACACACATATAAACAGTTCTGATGGAAATAGAAGTGTAGAGGAAAGACAGAGGCAAACATTTAATAAACATGGCTGGGTTGATGCTATTAGAAAGTTAGTATTCCTCAGGTGGGCAGATGAGTGAAGAAGGAATCATGACAAAATATAAATTATGGAATCTTAGATGGGCGTTTAGCATGCAGTTCTATTTTATAGGAGCCTTTGAAATTATTAATACTAAAATATTGAGAAAAAATCAAATTTACCTTCAACACGAATACATCTCCATGCCTGTGCTATGTTACGGGCTAATGTTGTCTTCCCAGCCCCCTTTAAAAGAGAAATGCTATTTAAAATACAACAAAATGTTCATTTCTTGGTTAAGCAAAGGCACCAACTTAAGGAATTCCATTGATAGTTATTATTACATAAATATTTACCTACAAAATGAAGGGAGCCCTATATATTTAGAACTTCATCTTTTCCATTTATTCTTATATATTCTACATACCCTGAACTTTTAAAGTATGTTATCATTTAAGGAAATTAGGAAGCTATGCCATCAAAATATTGTAAGAATTTATAGTCTTAATTATTAAGCATTATAAAATGTATTGAGATTTTTGTCTATTTTCTTTCTAGAAGAAAATGGAAATTTTGGTGACTTCCATTTAATAATTTTCTTTCTTTCTTCTTCTTTTTGCAATACTGGGGTTTGACACATTGTGCCTATGTAGGTGAGAAACTTCCATTGAGCAATATCATGGGGCCTGCATTTTGTCTTTGGTGCAAACTCAGTAAGCCTTCTAGGTTGGCCTTGAACTTACTCAGCAGCCAGATCAGGCTTTAAGGTTGTGACACTCCTGCCTCACCCTCCTAGGCTGCTGTGATAGCAGCCTCAGCTCATTCAGTAGAGGTGAAGGGCAGGCAAAATCTTATAACTGGGGCATTTCAAAGCTAAAAAGCTGTTCCCAGGAACTGATATTTGCATCTGGATGACATCAGTGGTGCCGTTTTTAGAAACATAATGAAAATTGTTGGAAATATTTCTTGGTACCTGTCCTATGGTTTCTATCAGAAATTAAGCTAAAGATGGGATCTCTATTAGCAGCTGCTGTTCTGGAAGTTTCCCTAACTGAACAGCTCTGTTCTCTAACTATTGAGTAGCTCTGTGGCTAAAAACCAAACTCACATGGGGGTCCTTTCTACAGCTGCCTAGAAGCCAACAAAACAGCTCTTTCTGGTTTCTTCCCATTGTGTGAAGATAACAGTTGCTTCTCTAATATACTACATGCTCACTGACCCCACCCCCAGCACCTTCCAGTGGTAAAACATCCCTGCGCAGACATCCAGAGAGCCTCATGACAAGTTTCTAAGTAAACCTTACATCTAAATAAAATCTGAAATAATCTAAGATCTTAAACCAGAACAATCAAATGGTACAGAGTTCTGATAAGTTATTTCTGTATAATACTAAAACAAATGTTAATGCAGCATAAGAAGAGAGACAGTTCTGAACTCAAAAACCAGTATTATGTCATAGTGGAAGTAGTATTATGAAAATCTATCACACACACATTTTGTGGATTCCTTTCTTGCATGATCATATAAGATTGTGATTTTTAAAATAAAAAAAAAAATCAAATGTTAGGAGAGATAACTTACAGGTTTTCCAAATATAATAAAGCAAGCCGGTTTGGACAGCAAATAGTTCCTGTCAGTTTCATCTTCATTAAAGATGTCTGCAAATGGATGGTCTTCTATCTTTTCTTCAGAAGCCATAATTCAAAATACTACAGTAGAAAAGGCAAAGCTGAAGGCTTACAGTGTTTGAGCAGAAATATGGGGAAGAATTCCACGAAGCCACTTAGCTCAGGAGCCGGCCTGTATCATCAGATGCTTGAGAGAGAAACAGCTATCACCAAATCTGTTCAAAAGAAAAGTTAACATGCCCAAAAGACAAATTAAAAAAAAAATGTACGTACACACACACACACACACACACACACACACACACACACAAAATCATGTTGTAATACTTTTAAATTTCTATAAGGCAGATCCTTTTTGGAAAGCTTTTGCTAGTTTGAGCCGTTAAGTAGATTTCTGGGCACGGCCTTCCTCCACTTTGAATGTTATGTTGTTAACAGCAGATTTTAATTTATGCTGCTTTTGTTGGAAGGAATCAGAAATAAATTGTGACTGTAAGTTTTTGGATTTGTACGAAGACCACATCTTATTTTCAAGAACTTGTAAATTGCTTATATATTTGAATCAATAAAATACTTACTCATCTATTATGTAAATAATAAGAATAACAAACTATTTTTTTGGCTACAATGAAATAATTATGAATGTATTTAAAGACCTAATTCTTGAGAACTAAAAAAAATCACAACAATATACTTCAATACACCAATGTATCCATAAAAATTAAAATGGAAATTATAGAATGTTAAATTTATGCTAATATTACTAGTTAAAGTAAATTTTTAAAAGAAGAAATAAGAGAAAATGTGAAGATGTAACCAACAAAAATAAAATGTTGGAAATAAATTCTAACAGATCCGTTTGAAAAGCAAACTTTGACAGACTGGATTTTAAAGATGTTAAAGCTCTTTTTGTAGGCATCACATCCGATGATAAACAAGTCCTGGGCTCTCTCCCTGGACCAGTATTTCTCTGGGAGAAGCTAAAGCCTTGTCTCAGTTACTGCTCTTGAAATGATATGCAGATTGTGCAGAGGGCAAACTCTGTGGAGAGAGATATTCACCCGGGGGAATTTAAACCAGATACGAGTTTGCAAATACTTCAGTTCTTTCACAGCAGAACATTCAGGCAGCACCACCCACAGACCGAATTCATTTCTGGTAAAGTTCCTAAAAGCTTGTAAGAAACAGAAACCCACAGTAACTGAGGTGGAAATGCTGGACCTGCTTTGGCAAATGATTAGAGAAAGGCCTGAAAGGTTCACAGAACTGATAAGTTAGATTAAAATGTCTACGAGGTCAGAGAATTCATTAGCATGCTGTGCTCTCTGGAATGGCAAGGGTTACTCCTTCACTAATGCCATAAGAAAAGAACATGCAAAGGCTCATTGCAATGAATCACTGGTTGGGTTTGAGGCCTTTGGCTTCTGCCTCACTATCAGTATTAGATCCGCACTGTGACTCCACTCAGATATCTTGTTGTTGCCCTGTGCCATTGAGGTCCTGCAGCTTTGGATCTTCAGGACCAGCCCCTTCACACCCTCCAGCAGTGCAAAGATATGGTAGATGTTGGGGTAAGCCGACTCAAAGCCCTGGATCTGGGCCTGGGTGGTAGCTGAGTTGGTCAGCCTGCCAGCTCTCCTGCGCCCGTGGTACCAGGGCCAGCTCTCCTGCTCTCCTGTCCCTGGGGCTGGCTCTTCTGTGCCCACACCACCAGGGCTGGCTCTCCATCATGCAAGATCCGCAGTGGTCTGCCGCACTAATTCACTGAAGAGGAGGCTAGGAGTCCTCAAGAACGGACTGAGCAACACTCCACAAGTATCGACACTGGTGATGCCTTAGTTCTTTTCCAAGAGAAGCTTGTAACCATTGAGAGGAGAGCTGTGGGAACTGACACCCTCTTTCTAGCGAGGACCGTTGGGTGGAGAGTCCTAACGCTGAGTGAGAGCTGCAGCCGGCCAATGAGTGACAAGACAGAGAACCGTGGTAGAGCCTAGGCAGGTCTGGAAGGGCAAAACTAAGGTTCATAAATATGTATTCCGATCGCCCCACTCTGGGCCCTGTTATCTGTCTCCTGTGTTTCTTTTTTTAGGTCAACACTCAGGTAGCACGCTCTGGGAACGGCTGTCAGAGAGAGAGGAACCTCACAGGAGAATCGTGATATATTGACGCAGGCTATGAATGCCACACAGCTAGAGTTTAGTTGCTCTGGCAAATAGCTTTGGAAAATAGCAACTGAGGTAAATGTTCCTATGAGCAGAGCCTTAAACAGAGTTTATAAGTCCTCAAACTGGTGGGAGATTCTGAATGGGTTCGTCAGGGGCCCATAGGAGAAGGTCAGAAGAGAAAAGGCCCATGATTGGACTTGTAAACCACTTGGCAGATGCATTTAAAGGGAGATCTTCCCCACCACACTCTTATGTAACGGCTTCCACTGAATGCGAGTGGGATATGCGACTTGCTTTTCATGGTTCTTTTATATTATATTGACTTCATCTTAGCAGTTGGAGAGAGGCTTTCCTGGGCTCAGAAGTAAGCTGCCATACTGTGGGAGGACCATGCAGTAGGGAACGGTTTTTGGCCTCCAGATGTGGAGTAGCCAACAGCTAAAGGAAACAGGAACCCCGGTCCTCTTGCCAGAGATGGATTTTCTCTATCATGGAGTGGATTTCTTAGTTGTCTATCCAGCGGAAAGTAAATTTCAGTTAACACCCGATTGTAGAGGACCCCACTGATCTATGCCACGACCCCTGGCCATGGAAACTGTGAGATAATAAACATTTTAAGATGGTCAATTTGTAGCAGTCTGTTCTGCAGCATAGAAAACGAATTCCATTCACAAAGCATATACCTGTGAAGATGTACTGAGCAAATAGGTGAGCAAGATGATTATCCAGTAGATGGCAGCCAGTCTTTCCTGGCTCCTCTTAGTTCCGAATGGTTCCTAAATGGAAACACTATGGTGGCAGGGATGAAGTGGCTAAGACTGTGCTATGATTCAGTAAGGCTCCTTCACACTAGTCACCATAATCAATGTTCTACATTTCCACAGCAGAGATGAGGCTAAGACTTTAGTATGATACAATCTCTTGAGGAGGGAGAACTCTCATGATTGACAGGCTGGCTATACAGGACTCTTCCCACTGTGAGGGACCAGTGACATGGGGCTGGGGAAGGTGAGTGTGCCTCCTCTATCTGTAGTCTGTTGGCCATCACAGCTAACACATGGTTGGGCTGTCTCATTTATCATCACGAAGCTCATATAATATTGCATCAAATCAAGTTTTGGACTCTGGCGGTAGCAGACTGGATTTGTTTGCTAGGAGAGATGGTTGTATCAAAGATCTCAGTCAAGGTTTCACAAAACTAAAACTATTGCTACCAACTGGTCCCTTTCGGGCCCACAAGCCCATGAGGAGTTGTGCTGGCAGGGGAGGCAGGCTTGGTATGATAGAGCTGGGATTGGAAAGGTAATCTTAAACTCAGGATTCTCTGGGATGTGTATTCATGCCACGACACAGGGATGGAATCAGGACAAGCAGCTTAGACTCACATTAGCCTTGACCAAGAGTAAGGAAGACCTAGAAATGTTAGAGATGGAGATGGGTGAGCAGTTAGAGACCTGGGGTTAACTGCAGGGATGAATTCTGCAGCCGACCTCATTAACTTCCCGAGTTACTGTCTTCAAAGATTGGGGCTGGGCTGGGCTGGTGTGACCTTGGTGTGGGGACAGTGGTTATAGGGTGGAATACAGAAGATCTCTCCTCATGCATGTGCCAGGCAACTTTTCTAGGTTACTACTGGACTTTTGGATATTAGCTCTGTCCGTGAACTTCCTCTGGCTGCCACATCCCGGGACTCTGTTTGAGCACAGGCAAATTGGAAGTTCCAAGACATGGAGCTCTGCCTAGCAGGCTTCAACCAGTAATACACGGGAGTTGGTGAGTAAACACAACGTCTCTCCCCCTGCTCCCCGAATGGGAATGGTTCCAAGGTATGTACTCCCTATTCCCTAGTGAGCTTACTGACAGAGAAGCTTGTGTGACAATATCCCCCTTTTACAAGTGCCCCTCCCTGCCCAGCTTCTGTTCCTGGGATCACCCTTATAAAAACAACTTGGAACTGTTTGTTATCAGTTCAGCTCCTGGGTGATGTAAACTAAGAAAATTCTCAAAGGGAAGTGCACCATTGTAGTATAAAATAATAATTGAAAACATTATTTGAAAATCAGATTATATTATTTTTTAAAAGTGACTTTCCTAAACCAAAAGGCTCTGCATATGTTTAAATTGAATTGGGAAGAGCTGGTTTCCATTATGAAATGAGAAAGTTAAAAGATGCAATTCAAGATGGAGATAGGTGGATCTCTGGGGCTTGCTGGCTAAGGGACCACATCCAGCTTAACTTTTGGCTTACACACACACCAGCATAAAATGCCAGAACTGACACTCCTGCCCTCTTTCTTTCTAGTTTTTCAATAAAAAAGATGTATTAGACGGAAACAAAACCAATAATAGATACTCAGACTTTAGAAACCGTGTAGTGTCCTAACTTGAATCTACAGCAAACTTTAATATCCTTTTCAGCTATTTGTATTTTAAAAGTTTTATTACCTTTTCAGCATGAGGACCCTCTAACGGTGAATTCTGGAATATAGAGGGGTCCCTGTGAAACCTAGCACTTCCTGCCTGTGCTACTTTAGTGGTCACTGTTACCCTCTGGGGCAGGCAGGTCTTTAGTCCGCATTTGTGTGATTCTCCTTAGCTGAAAAGAGAACTAGTTTTGAAAAGTCGATTTATGAAGAGATCGTGGTTTAACTTTGCAAGAAAAAAATAACTGGTGTGGGGTCGCCGCCGGAAGTGCACTTCCCTGCAACCGATGGCAAAATGCACCCAGAATGTGGACAATTCCCTGCTTCTGCTTGCTTACCTGTGGACTGGGGACGCGACAGCAGCTATCTCCTGAGGCTCTAGGTAGCTGTTAGGCGGTTGCCTTGGAAATCTGTGGGCGGTGTGCAGAGCCTCTTGGAGGGCGGGGCCTCGGGAGGTGGAGCTGTAATTCAGAGTGAATTCTTAAACTTGTGCTTAAATGTAGCCATAATTATAAAACACCTTTCCCACAGTGTAGAGGTGATCAACAGAGCGAGTGCATATATTACCTACTTATGCTCAGACAGCAAACGGGAAAACCTTAACTAGAACCGACTCTAACAGCAGCGCGCTCGCCCTACACAGCACGGTCCCTTTTAGAATTCAGACCGTTAGCCTCACACATAAAATGTGCAAATACTAAAGGCGCCAGATTTAAGTAATTAAGAAAGATTTGTGGGCCATACAGCCACAATATAAACTTTCGTGGAGATAAAATAGGCGACAAAAGAGGGGAAAATCACAGGCATCCAGGAGACAGGTTTCAGGAAAATAAAGAGTATATAGGAAGAAACAGTCCAATTACAACACGGAGAAACCGCTCCAAAAGGAGAACCCAATCATCTGACTTCTTTTCTTTAAAGGTCAACATAAGCCAGTTTCTTTTTCTTTTCCTTTTTTTTTTTTTTTGCCTGCCCTTAAGAAAGATGGCACCCTTAGCGTCCGCCCTCAGCAACACCGAGCTCCTGTAGCCCCGCCCCTCCGTTTTGGGCTGGGCTGGTTGGGAGGCGGGGCTGGAACAATCCGGAAGCAGCCGGCGGGCCCGCCACTGAATGTTCAGTGTCCCCACACTGTTTTTGTCAGCTGTATCTGGTGTGCTGGAGGTCTGCGGAGTCTCCTCGTTCGGTCTCTAGGGGGAACCCCGCCGCTGTCACGACCTGGGCCGCGGCCTGGTGCCCTGTGGCGGGGCAGCCATTGGCTGGAGCCATGCCCACGGCCGCTGCCCCCATTATCAGCTCGGTTCAGAAGCTGGTGCTGTATGAGACCAGAGCTGTGAGTACCCGCAGCGACGGGACGGGTCGGGCACCCTGTGGGGTCGTAGGGAAGAGGCAGCACCACGTACTGCCCCCTCTGCTCCCAGCGCCGCTGCAGGCTCGGCCGCTAGGGCCATGCAGTCATGCACCGGATGGTTTGCAAGTCTGTCTTGCTTAGGAACATGTGGCTGGCTGGAAGGCTTGCATGCAGACAGGTGCTGTGACACACGGGAACTGCACACAGCTTCTGAACGAGTTCCTCTTTTCTGCTTTCCCATAATCTTGAAGTTCTTGAGTCCACTCCTTACAATAAAGTCTGGTATGAAAAAAAGAAGGCGAACTTGGCCCGGGTAGCTTCTATTTTGCGATTCCATGGTATAGTATCCCCGTGATTGGTCTTAATCACATGCACTGTTTTGCTGGGATTCGAGGTTCTGTGACCCGGACACTTCTGTTAATAGTTCTCTGGCTTGCAGAGCGGTGCTAATAGAACTTATTATTTTCTCGTTTTTTGTGCTTGGGAAACAAAGTTGCTGTATTGTGGCTTATCTGAATCTGGCCTTCACCATGATATTAGGGTGTGATGAGTATCTCATATGGTATATTCAGTGAACTGTGGCTAGTCTTCAATAGGAGAGAAAATATTTACCCCACCCCCATATCCCCAATTTCAGTCATTACACAGCCCTAGTAGTGTCTGTCTTGTTTCATGTGGTAAACAAGTCCATTTGATTGGATCAAGACCAGAAGATGGAAAATAATATTTGCAAGTATCATCACTTCTCAGAGAGCCACACAGACATACCCAGTTTTAACACTGAAACAAACCTTGCTACTTTTTGTAAAATTTGCTGGTAAACGTCCCTAGTAAGAAACTTAAATAGATTGTTACATAGGAATTTTAGCCCACCTGTAAGCTGAGCATTTTGAGGACCTGGCTGAGATGTTATGTTCTTTATAAAGCAGAATTTCTTTCCCCACAAGTCTTCAGTGGCACCCATGAAAACTTGGTTGCTGAGGACGGCAAACCCTGTTAGAAATTTTATTTTATTTATTTTTTTAGTGTGTGTGTGTGTGTGTGTGTGTGTGTAGTGCATGTACATGAGTGTGGCTATGTGTGCCCACGTGGAGGAGTTTGGAGGCCAGAGGTTGACCCTAGATGTCTCTCATTAAATCTAGAGCTTCCCATATTGCTAGACTGACTGGCCAATGAGTGTCCCTTCCCCAGGCTCCACCTGTCTATATGCTGCCCCCAACCCTGGGGTCACAGATGTGTTCTTGTGTGGGGCTTTCATTGGGTCCTGGGAATCTTTACCCACTAAACCAAATTTCCAGACGAGTGTTTTATTTTGATGAAATGTAACTTAACTATTTGTGTGTGTGTGTGTGTGTGTGTGTGTGTGTGTGAGAGAGAGAGAGAGAGAGAGAGAGAGAGAGAGGTAGTATAGGTTGTATCAAAATCATAATCTTCCTGTCTTGACCTCTCCAGTGCTAGGTTTATAAACATGGGCAAGATTTTCTGACCCTTATTCTCAGTGTGTGTGTGTGTGTGTGTGTGTGTGTGTATGTGTGTGTGTGTGTGCTTATTGCTTTTCATGTCTTTGCTTATTCCCAGGCCATGATAATATTTTGCTTTGTCTCATTGAAAATATTCACAGTTTTAGCCTTTATTTATTTATAATATAGTTAGGGCTACTATTGCTGTGATAAAACAGATATGACTAAAGAAACTTGGGAAAGAATTTATTCAGGTTACATACCCACATCATTGCCCATCAAGTTAGGAAGCAAGTTAGGACAGGAACTCAAACAGGGCAGGAACCTGGAGGCAGGAGCAGATGCAGAGGCCATGGATGGGTGGTGCTTACTGGCTTGCTCCTCAAGGCTTGCTAAGCCTGCTTTCTTATAGATTCCAGGACCCATCAGCTCAAGGATAACACCATCCACAACAGGCTGAGCCCTCCCCCATCTATCACTAGTTAGAAAGTGTCCTACATCTGGATTTTATGGAGGCATTTTCTCAATTGAGGTTCCTTCCATTCATATGACAAGCTTGTGTCAAGTTGATATAAAACTAGCCAGGACAACTAATGCAGGTCTTATGTGACTTACCTATTGCAACAAGTTACCTCCCAAGTTAGTGTATCTAGGTAGTAATTTCAGTAGTCTGAGAGTCTGATCCACTTTGCCTCAAGGTCTCAGAAGTTATAGTTGAAATGTAACCTGTGGTGCAGTCACCTGGCTTAGATGCCAAGGACCAGCCTCAGCATGGAGAGGGGTTCAAGAGAAGGGGTGTCAGGAAGCAGTGAAAAGAAAGACAAGAGAAAGTCGTTAGATTGGGGATCCAAGTTGTGTTCTGTTTGATCTAGCTTTTCCAGTCTGCTTCTATGTTCTGCTTTCTTCCTGGAGATCTCTTTATCTATATTCTGCTTGCTTGCTATTCTAAGAGACCTCTCTGTCCATGTCCTGCTTGCTTGTGTGTACGTGTGTCCATCTGTCTTTCTGTCTGTCTCTCCCTGTATGTGTGTGTGTATTTATCTGTTCTCCAAGCAGTTCTTTTTATCCTAAATTCTCTGGATAGCTCATCTCTTGTAGAACCCAAAGTCCAGTCTTATTTTACATATCAATCCAGTCATTTACTCTAATTCTTAAGAGACAGCAAACACCCCCCCCCCCCAACTTAGCAAAAGAATTCAGAGATCTGTCTGCCTTTGTTAAGCACAAAAGATCTAGTTGGGTGGGACCATGCCCTGAAATTATAATTTCTACCACTTGTGGGCCAAACCTTGCTCTGTCCAAGGCTGACCTTGAACTTGGTCTACCTGCCTTTGTATCTTTCTGACAATCTGGCTCATAGTGTACCTGCCTTTGGTCTTTAGATTCATGAAACCCCTCATACTTCATATTGCATCCTTATATTTTGCACAGCCTTAAGGGCTGTCCTGAAGGTCCCAGCATTCTCCATTTTGCTGAGACATTAGCCACACCTTCACCTCCTGGACTCATGCTGTCAGATCATCATGGAGTCACTTGCTGTGGGCAAGCTCCAGCGGGTCTTCTTTCTTGTCTTGGTTCATTTTGAAGCAGCAGAGGGGGAAGAACATCGGTGAGGGTAATATTTCTTATGAGATATTTAGGGTTGCTGTACAATAAGAAAATGTTTACCTATTGTCTTAGTTAGTAGGGTTTTACTGCTGTGAACAGACACCATGACCAAGGCAACTCTTATAAGGATGACATTTAATTGGGGCTGGCTTACAGGTTCAAAGGTTTAGACCATTACCATCAAGGCAGGAACATAGCAGCATCCAGGCAGGCCTGGTGCAGGAGGAACTGAGAGTTCTGTGTCTTCTTCTGAAGGCTGCTGTGGAAGACTGGTTTTCAGGTAGCTAGGATGAGGGTCTTAAAACCCACATCCAGTGATACACCTACTCCAACAAGACCATATCTACTCCAACAGGACCACACCTTCCAGTAGTGCCACTCCCTGGGCCAAGCATATACAAACCATAACACCTGTCTTAAGTCTAAGTCACTTGGTTAGCTTCAATAGCTAACCTGCCTGCCTGAGTTCCTCTGAGGTAAGAAACTGTTTAGCACCCCATCATAAAGAGCAGGGGATAAGTGAAAAGATTTATTGCTGGTGCTCCTTTCTATGGTCAACCAGCCAGAAATCCTTCTGGCTAAGCTGGTTAACTCTTTGTGAACCAGAGAGGAAGGAAAGGAAAAGGATTAAGATGCTGTGTAGAGGCAAATATGCACAGACAGATATACATTTAAACATTCATATACCCACACTCTGGCCGGGCATGACCATCTGTCTCAATCAACTCCACAAGTATTCATGCATGCTTACACATACACACACATATACACTCACACACAAACATTTAGACAGATATATACATGTGGATGGATGGATGGATGGATAGATGGATGGGTAGATGGATGGATGGATGGATGGTTGGATGGATGGATGGTTGGATGGATGGATGGGTAGATGGATGGATAGTTGGATGGATGGGTAGATGGATGGATGGATGGATGGATGTGTGGATGGATGGATGGATGGTTGGATGGATGGATGGATGGATGGATGGGGCAAAGCTCCCCAAGCCAAACCATTCAACCAACAACTTTATTTCTTTTCTCTGGTCTTTTTATACCTACGTAGACAAAAAGTTCTTAGAAAATTACCTCAGAGATAAAATGTTGCATAGAATTGGATTTATAGAAGGATGTTGATATTTAGTTCAAAGCAATGTTTCAATGTATTATCTCATTAAAAGTTCAAAGCAACAGTTTTTACATGGTCTTGACTTATCTTTGTGCACACCTGTGACTTTATCCTTGGACCCTAATGTTTTTCCTTTAGTACAAAAATGTCTCAAGTCTCTTTCTCTTTTTAGTGTAATTATGAAAGCGCATATGAAGCTTTTACTTACTATTCTGAGGAGTGGGCACATTCTATTCTGGATTCTAAATTTATTACATCTTTCTAGTAACTAAGACCATCTCTAAAAACTTTCTTCTTAAAATTATTTGAATCAAATAATTCTATAGAATTATTATCTGTTTGTCATCACTACAAGATATCTTCATAGATCTGCAGAGATCTTCTCAAAAGAGTGAGCTAATACCTAGTGACTGTTATGTATGCTTAACGATAACAGGAAAAGCATATTAATAGCAGAAATCTTTCCTAAAATGAATTTTTCTTAGGCCTTGCCTACCAGAGCAAATTTAATTTTAATCCAAGGTGGACCCATCCAAGAAGGTCACCTGCTAGTTTTTAGTTTCTGCTATGATGACTCTTGACAGTCATTAACATTAATAGAGGACATTCCTCCGAGAAATGTGAAATATGTACATTATTATATAAACAAGCCTTAAGCCCACAGCAGTCATCAACACTTGTGGAGGCTCACACTGGAGCCTTGTCCCAGGGGCAAGAACCATGTCACTCTGTCCCCACCAGGCTTGCCACTTAGTTGGGATGTAGGATTTATTTCAGGTCACCTGTCCAGCTTGGTAAATCTGGCTGATTGTTTAACAAGATACATGAGCTCTTTGCTCATGGACCTGTCTATAAGACTCCTTAGGTGTTCTTATGATGTGGTAACTGGCTCTATGGGTCTTCCACAGGAGAGGGAGAGAGGAAGGGAAGAGAGAGGAAGGGGAATGGTGGTATACTCCTGTAATCCCAGCTGTGCAGACAGATAGGAAGGTACTGAGGTTTGTTGGCAAGCCAGTCTAGCCAATCCTGAGCTCAAGGTTAGAGAGACTCTGTGGAGAGTCATTGAGGAGAGTCATTGTGTTGACCTTTGGCCTCTATATACTTGTACACATATGCATATGTACCAGGACATATATGAACACACACCCACTCACACACTTCCTGTTAGGATTTAGATTTCAGTAAGTCTGTGGACTGATTTGGGGAGAATAAAAGTGTCATTTAGAACGAGGGTCACTTCTCTCTGTCTTGGTACCTCTTTCATGTTTCTAGTACAAAGCTAAATTGGAGGTCCCTAGAGAAGACACACCTGTCTCCTCTTTCTTAGGTGAAAAGTACTCAGCCTTTTGGTAGTAAGTGATGTACAGTGGGGTTTCTGCAGATGCCTTTTATTGGGCTGAGGAAGATTCTTTTTTCTATATTTAGTTTGCCAAGAACATTTTTTTTATTAAGATTTATTCATTTTGTATGAGTATACTATAGCTGCCTTCAGACACACCAGAAGAGGACATTGGATCTCTTTATAAGATGGATGTGAGCCACCATGTTGTTGCTGGAAATTGAATTAAGGACCTCTGGAAGAGCAGTCAGTGCTCTTAACCAGTAAGCCATCTCTCCAGCCCTAGCAAGATAACTTAAAAAAAAAGGGGGGGGGGAGGGGCTAAATAAATGTGGCAGTGTCTGTAAGTCTCGTCCCCAGGGCCTTCTCTTGGCTTCTGAGGGCCTTACTGCACAGACATGATAGCAGACCCTCTTCCCCTGTACACATAAAATATGTTATTAAATTAAAAAAATTACAAATGTTAAATTTTGTCATTTCTCATCTTTACATATATTTCCTTAGTGTTTTTACTATAGTCAGTTACATCAATTCATTTCATTTTAAATGTTAAATGTTGAATTACAGAAATATATCTTAGCCATATTATACTATTTTCACATAATAGATTTTATGCACTAATTAACATTTGTTAAATATTTTGTTTATGTTGTTGATTTATGAAATTTTATAACACACCTGTTTTAATATTTTTATATCTATTTTTGTGTGTGTATCTGACCGAGTGCACTCAGAGTCAGAGGGTGTCGTGCGCCTCTCGCCCAGCAAGAAGGACACGACCCCCAAGCTCTTCAAGCCTTTAACAGTTTATTCAGGAAACCTTTGAATATATTTCTTCTGACTAGTCTACCCTAAATCCCCCTGGCTAACTCTTACTAACCCTTACTCTGACTGACTCTAACTGACCCTGTCTAACTCTAACCTAACTCTACCTAATTCACCCTGTCTTCCTCACCCTGACTCCCTGGCCCTCACTAACTGCCTCTGACTCTAACTGCCCCTGACCAACTGACTCTCACTAATAGAACATGGGGAAAGCCAGCCCATAGGCTAAACAGTCCCAGGCCAACCAATCCCAGTAAGCCATGTGGTGACAGCAGATAGGTCCACATAAGCAAGCCAGATGATCAGCCTTAGCCAACTGAGGACTTGTGTCCCTGAGAGCACTTGCTATCGGGCTAGCAGAAGGCAGAAGCCAACCCCCTCTTAAAGGCACGGCACTGCGCATCTCTCCACAGTTCTCCCTTTTTTGTTTTTCTAGAGTAAAACAGGTGAGAGTAGAGGTCTGATCTCTGATCACCAGATGAGGGACATTGTATAGGCTCTCCTGCAGACTTCACCAGCCCAATTCAAGTCTAACTCATCCAGTACCATTTTCTTCAGAGGTGGGAAAGATGTTAGGACATATTGGGGGAAAGGGCGGTACTAACCCGCATAAATCAGACATGCTCTCCTTGAGGCTGCTAACAGCAAACCGCATACCCCAAGTGCAGTGCTTAGCCTTGCAACCTGAACGCAATGATCATTTCTGCATGACTGCCAGCCATGCTTGAGGGGACTGTCCTGCCTCAATGGCTGTTAAGGCTTGAATTATCATGGCTGCATCACATCTCCATGTGACTCTAATCTTGCATATACACCACAGACCCACCAGAGAGATTAGCACTAGGAGACCAGCCATAGCCCCCATGCCCACCCATTCTTCACGGCGGTGGTGATCCACGATGACAGTCTGGAGGCAAGTCCTGCATCAACTTGTGTAGAATTGTCAGTAGCGATGGACAATCTCAGTTGATCCAAGAGATCTTCAAAATTTGCAGATCAATCTTCTGCAAGATACTGAGATAACTGTAGAGACAGATTAGCCAATTAAGGGTATAATTTTGATATCGCATTGAGGTCACACATATGCCAGGATATATTAGAACTGAAGAAACAGGGGAAGATCTGAGCATTATGGTGTATCAGCAATGGTCTTGGGAACACCGACAAGGTTCCCCATCTCGGCTCTGCTTCTGCCTGACTCTATGGCAGGCTGATCTTTACTAGCATCTGCTGATTCTCATTCTCCATCACGGGAAATGTTAGGGAGGCCTCCTGCCAGGTCTCTGGACAAAAGGATCAATGCCCTACAGATTTTGAAGATGGCGTTGCTTCAGCATTAGGTGGTGGACAGTGCACGGCCCCATCCGGCCATGGTGGGCAATTTGAACTATTTCCTTGTTCCTGTCTCTTCAGCCTCCCTTTCTTCTTCCTCTTCTCTAAACTAACTGACTCCATTTTGGCAAGAATAGTCTCCAAGTCTTTCTCACGCTTCTCTATCTCATCTTCTTCATCTGAATCTGACGAGCTACTAAACCCACTCAAACTCGGGTATACACCCGCCGTCCTCCTCCTTTGAATCCCATTCCAGCCCTCCCAAGAATGTTCTGATCGACATTCCCTCAAGTCTTCCACCACTGCTTCTGCATCTTGTACCGCGTTTCTGCAGCCTTCACTCTCTAGGCACCCACGGATGAGGGTCCACATGCCCCTAACTCCTTCTCTCAGATTGCCTTGGTCCCAGGCAACATCTAAATCTTTGCCTAGTTTATCCCAACATGCGAAGAGTCAAATTCCCCGATTCTGCAAACCAGGGGACTGCAGTGTCTACTTCCTGAAGGAAAGTGTTTAAGACACGATCCGTCAGCTTTAGCCCCTTCGTTTTTAGCAGCTCCTTAAGAGCTCCGTGAACCGGGCAGGCCTGTGAATTACCCATGGGTCTGCCCTCCATTCTTGCCGGTGAGCTGCAGGCCTTAATGTTGCCACTTTACCACGGACCTAAATGAAGCCACTTTACCACAGGCCTAAATTTTGTCCCTATCCAGGAGCTTAACTGCCCTACTTACCAGGCACTTACCGAGTGCTCGCCCTGACTGCAAAAAGGTTCTGAGTCTTGGGTTCTCCATATAATTTTCTTCACTTGGCTCTTCCCAGTACAGGGCCACCAATTGTCATGCGCCTCTCGCCCAGCAAGAAGGACACGACCCCCAAGCTCTTCTTTTAACCATTTATTCAGGAAACCTTTGAATATATTTCTTTTGACTAGTCTATCCTAAATCCCCCTGGCTAACTCTGACTCCCTTACTCTGACTGACTCTAACTGACCCTGTCTAACTCTAACCTAACTCTACCTAATTCACCCTGTCTCCCTCACCCTGACTCCCTGGCCCTCACTAACTGCCTCTGACTCTAACTGCCCCTGACCAACTGACTCTCACTAATAGAACATGGGGAAAGCCAGCCCATAGGCTAAACAGTCCTAGGCCAACCAATCCCAGTAAGCCATGTGGTGACAGCAGATAGGTCCACATAAGCAAGCCAGATGATCAGCCTTAGCCAACTGAGGACTTGTGTCCCTGAGAGCACTTGCTATCAGGCTAGCAGAAGGCAGAAGCCAACCCCCTCTTAAAGGCACGGCACTGCGCAGCTCTCCACAAGAGAACTTAGTTCTTTTCATCTATTACGTCAGTGGTTCTCAACCTTCCTGATGCTGCCGTCCTTGAACATAGTACCCTATGTTGTGGTGACCCCCAAACATAAAATTATTTTCATTGATACTTTGTAACTGTAATTTTGCTACTGTTATGAATTGCAATGTAAATATGTTTTCTGATGGTCTTAGGTGACCCCTGTGCAAGGGTCATCCACAGGCTGAGAACCAGTGTGTCCTGAGGTCTCAGGTCCTCAGGCCTGGTGACAAGTGCCGCCCACTGAGCCTGTGTCTGGCTCTTATGTCAGGGCTCAGATATCTCTAAGACTGAAATGCTCCTATTCCTTTCTGAAGTGCTTCTGTATGACGGACATTTCTGTTTTCAGTGTTTGTTCTAATCCACTCGTGAAGCTTGTGTTTCAGTTGCTTTGTGGGTGAGATAAGAGGACTATGTAGATTGGTTTTTAATTGATCTTGAGTTTTGATAATTTGTGTTTATCAAGAAATTTGCCCATTTCATTTCAGTTGTTGAATTTATCAGCATTAAGTTACTAATAATATTATATTTTCCTTTCGGTATCTTTTTTTTTTAATGAAAAAAATTTGCCTTTTTGCTCCTGATTTCAGTTTTTTTTTTCTTCCTATCCATGTGTGATGGTTAGTTTGATCAACTTTACACAACCCAGGATTCCCTGGGAGAGGAGTCCCAGTGATGGGTTGCTCGTTCAGGTTGGTCTGTGAGTGCACCTGTGGGGGAGAGCCTTGATTATGTTAATTGAAGTGGGAAGCCCCACCCTCTGTGCATGGCACCAGCGAGTGGGCATGGGCCTGTGTTACATAAGAGTGAAGACAATCTGCTGAGCAGAGACAAGTGCTTTTATTCCTCTGTGCTTCTAGTTGTTGGCACAGTGCAATGGGCCAGCCTGGTGCTTCTGCTGCCATGGTGATGAACTGTAATCCCTTGTGAGCTAAAATTAACCCCTTCTCTCCTAAATGGCTTTTGTCAAGGGATTTTAATAACAGCAAGAGGAAGTAAAACTAAGATATCTTTTAGTGACTGCCTGCCATTGAGACATTTATTTGTGTATACTTTGCATACCTGAAAAGAAGGATCCTTTCTGTGGATTTTCATATTGCTTTCCATGGCCTGTGACGCCAGCTCTGGCTGTAAGCACAGTGGACGGCACGGACGGGGTGGGGGTGGGGGACTGTTATCATCCAGATGGATAAGCTGCACATCCCCCTGGAGCCGATTGCTCCCCAACAGTTTTCTCAGCTCTCACCACCAGTCATTTCAGTATGATTTCAGTCTGCCGCTGTGACCTTGCTTCATCCTCAGAGTGACCTTGCTTCATTGTCAGAGTTAGACAGTGGCTCAGGAGCATGGCTTAGCAAAGACTCCTGCCTTCCTTCTCAGCACTGTTGACAGTCTTCAGAAAAACAAAACAACCAAACAAACCCACTGAGGAGGTACATGAACAGTAACAGTATTTCTTACAGTTCCAGGGACACAGAGAGGCCCAAGAGCAAGGCACAGACAGGTTCAGTGTTCGTGGCAGACAAGATGTGCCCACATCACTGAGGATGTACATAAGTCCCTCTTGCCATAGCTATAGTGGTGTCAATCCTGCCCAGACCAAGTCACATCCAGAAGGCCTCACTTCTTAGTATTGCTGCATTGGAGGTTAGATCTCTACACATTTAGACCACAGCAAAAAGTCCTTTTTCTCCAGCTTCATAAGGTGGATCATGACTTATTTATATGTTCTTTCCTAGTTTAAAACTGCAAATAGAAGTTAAAAAATAATCAAAAGCCTAATGACAGATGGAGGGAGTATTAGTAGCCAGAATAGTGTAATATATCCTTACATTCTAAATATTGTATAAGTGGTCAGAAAAATAAAGCCACTTGAAAAGGACAAGGTAGAGGCCAGAGAGACAGCTCAGTGGTTTGGATCCCTCAACTCCTGAGGACCTGAGTTGTGTCCCTGCACCTACCCTGGGTGGTTCACAGCTACCTGTAACTCTAGCTCTAGGGGACCCAGGGTTCTCTTCTGTCTCCCTGGGAGCCTGTACATGTATGTGCCTAATTCACCCCTCACATAAATAAAAAGAAATTTTTTATTAAAAGGTAAGCTAGTAAGTACATAACCCAGCAGAAAGAACAATGAATATTATCAGCTATTCAGCTCGCCAATAATGAAAGTGTTAAAGTGGAGGTCGACTCCTGTTGTTACATGTTAAAGTCATAGTTGACAAGTATTGAAAGACGTGAGCATATTTGTTTTGGTTGGGTGAACGTATGATTTGGAGTTAGCGCAATATAGCAGGCAAGATGGCTGCCTCTCGTGCCCAGCCTTCATCTAGAAAGGAAACTGGGTGAGTTTGCTCCTGCTCCAAAGTTCACGTTGTCACTGTTTCCTGTCAGAGGTAAATCTGGAGAGATCTCTGGGCCCTCAGCCCCCTCAGGCTGCCTTTTGCTTTGGAGATTTGTTCTAGCCAGAGAGAGCAGGAGCTGCTCGAGGGGTTTAGCAACTGAAGTTATCCTGGGTGAACCTGCAGCGTGCCTCCCACTTATGGGTGCTTAGTGGGCGATGCTCTGAGGGGAGTGTGTTCCCTCTGAGAGGACTTACGGAGCCGCCCTTTGTCCCCAACCACGTGGGCTTGAGTAAAATAAGAACCACACAAGGAGTGCCTCTTAACCTTTATTGTGTGACTGGGGAGCGAGAGAGGATCGTACAGTGTGGTATGTTTGGCTGAGGGACAGGAGCAGGGAACCGTGGATGTCGTTGTGTTTAGAGATGTGGTGGGGTGATGGAATTTCACACTCACTTCTGCAGGGAATGTATGTGAAGCTCCCCATCAGTCAGGCTGGGTCCCGCCTGTCAGGGAGGCATGCTTGTGAGACTTGCTTCCCCACTTCTGGGCTGCATTAACTCACTGCGTGGCTTGATAAATGAGACATGGAACCAGCAAGCAGATGCTCTTTAAAAATAGTACAGTTAATATGAAAGTTCAGCTGAAGTTGAACATTAGCTGAAGCTGTCCTACAACCTGAAATCTCTTCCTTTTCAAGAAGGCTGATCTTTCTTCCCTCAGATGAAAAGTGAATGATTAATTAGCCTGTCAGTATAAAAGGAGAGAATGTTAGTAGATTCTGCGTTTCCTTTTAAATGGGTTGCCTATTGTATTCCTTTCCGGTTTCCTGTATAGATATTTTAGAAACACATTCATCTTTTTACCTCACCATCACTGTCAAAGTTACCAACACATTTTAAGCTCTTCTTGAACAATGACAATTTTCAGAAGAGACTCAAGTCACTTTAGTACCGCTAGTTTTTTTTTTTCTTCAGTATCCAATTGTCTGGCTCACCCCTGTCCCTCAACAAGCTCTGTGTGCTGCCGAGAGCAGAGCTGGAGAGGTGGGCAGCCCAGGCCTCCTTGCCCTAACCCTGTGGATTTCAGGGCCTCATTCATAAGACATACATTCAGGTTTACATGTCTGATGAGGGGAGATGGTGTGATCCAATTATTGTGCTTTTAAAAACAGGTGTGTGTGTGTGAACACAGAGAGAGACAGAAAGAGAGGTGCCTGTGGAGACCAGAAGAGGGTGTCAGATCCTCTGGAGCTAGACTTAGGTGGTTGAGTGGGATCTACACTCCAGTCCTCTTGAGGAGCAGCAGGTGCTGCTAACTGTTGAGCCGCCTGCGCAGCCCCCGTTGCTGCTCCTTTCAATTCCGTGGTGCTTCTGGGCACTTTTCTTTTCCTTCCACCACTGGAACTTTGGCCTGTCACTGCCAAAGCCTCTGCTAACGTGTAGGATGATTTTTCCTCCCTCCCAAGTCCTATTTGCTACAATGACTTTATAGGAAGTTTAGCCCCAGATTTTTCCTGGGTGTGTAAATCTCCTTCCAGCACATTTATGTCCGAGGTATTGCACAGATTTCATCTTGACTCTTAGCTCTGATCTGCACTGGTCGTCCCCGAGTTTTGTGTACAGCTGCCACCCGGGTTCTTCCTCCAAGGACATATTTTCTCTCCTTGATAATGTCCCTGTTTTCTTGGATCACACAATTTCCTATTTTTTGATTTATATTCTTAGTTTGGTGGAAAATCTCTAAAAATTAGAAAGCTTTTCGGTTTTTTTATCTTTTTTGTTTTTGTTTGTTTGTGTTTTTGTTTTTGGCCTATACTTGGTCTAAAAATGTCTAGGCTCTTTCTTTGATTAATACTGAAATCGAGGACCACCAGACCGTGATACTTTTTATTTTTAAGGCTGTATGTGTAGCTTTTATTGTCATGTTGAATTTTATTGTTATTGTTGAATTGTTATGTTGAAGTGCCCAGAAGTTCTGAAACTGGTCAGGTGGGCGTGGTTTCGCTTCCCAAGAATAGTTCTCCATAGGTGTCAGTGAGCCATCTGCACTACTGTCTTTATAGAGGAGATGTGCAGAGGTCCGGGCTCATGGTGGCAGTGGCACCTCTTCCTGCTTTATCTGAACACCCAGTGCCCTCAGCACATTGTAACAGGCCCAGTACAGGTTCACAGTCTGTTTACTTAGAATTGATTTAATGATATAGCAATAAGCAATGGAGTCTGAATTACAAAACAATGCACCCTGCTGCCACTCTCCAGCGCGACTGATAATCTAGTCCTGACTCATATACTGATAATCTAGTCCTGACTCATATACTGATAATCTAGTCCTGACTCATATACTGAAATGGATGCTGTCCTTTAATGGATGGTATTATCCACCTGTCTGTCATAACTCTGCGCTGCACCTGAGAATTTCTAATGTTACTTTGTTTTTATATTATCATCTCTAAGAACTTCATAAATTGTGTTTTGATTGTATCCACACCCTTCCCCCCCCATCTCCCCCCAGATCCACCCCCACCTCCATTTCCCGCCACCTTTGTTCCTCTTTTTTTAGATAATAACCTCGTGAGTCCAGTTTGTGCTGTCTGTATCCTACTTGGGTATGGAGACACCTACTGAAGTGTAGTTGGTTTGCCCGAGCTCATGCCCTTAAAAAACCGGACTCTTCTTTCTCCAGAAGCCATTGATTGTCTCAGTTAGGGGTGAGGGCTCGTGTTCCCCCTCCCCGCCATGCTCCAGTGTTGACTGGCTTGATTTTGTGCTTGTTTTATATAGGCAGCCATAGCTGCTAGGTCTTGAGAACAGTAGTCTCATCATGTCCTGAAGACACTGTTGCTCTGGTGCTCCCCGACTTCTCTTTCTAGAATCTTTCTGCCCCCTCTTCCATCATGGTCCTTGACCTGTGTGTACCTGTTGCTACAGGTGTCCCAGTTGTAAATTTCTTCATTAGCTATTGTCTACTGCAAAGTAAAACTTCTCTGGTGTGATTGAGAGTTAGCCCTTTATGTGTGAACAGAGTTAAGACTAAAGGACGGTTTGATACTGTGTCCGTTTAGCAGAAAATAGTAGTAGGTTTACCGCTGGTGAGTGTGAGCTCTTCGCCAGTGGGTTCTGGGCCAGGTCTACAGCAATGGAGCCTGAAAGCAGTGGGTTACCCATTCTTGCGGCTCTTGCAGCCATGGCATATGGAGAGGGCTGGGAGGGTAGGGGTGAGCAGGAAGTGACAAGAGGGATCAATAACTCTAAGGATGTTTGAAAAAGCTGTTTAAAATCTATTTTATAAGATATGTATATTATTTATATGAGTTTATGTAACTATATATACTATATATGAATCAAGAATATAAATATATATGAATTTAATTGGAGTTATTTTAGACAGTTATACTGTTCCTCTCAGAATCCCTAAGTTGCCAGCTAAGCATAGTGACAGGTATTGGTTCCCCGGAGCTGTTGGTCAGAGCTGGCTGCAGACCCCTCACAGTGCAGGCTTTTTCCTTCTGTTCAGCAGAACTTGATGGTTAGACCCTACTGCTGGAGGAAGACAGCACACATATTGATCACAGAACATAGAAAAAATCGAGTTGGTTCTGAGCAGGAAGCTCTCCCCTGCTGGCTAGCTTTCATAGCAGTAGAAAGTACTGTGCAGGCTGCTAGAGGTGGGGTGGGGTGGGGTGGGGGTCACCATTGTCTAACCCAGCTGTGAACCCCGTAAATGACAACAATAACTGGCAAGACAAGGTATGTCATCTTAGTCTTGGTTTTTAGTTTGAATCTTGCTTTTTTTTTTCTACAGAAACATGTGCCGACTTTGTGGTTTTTTTGTTTTTTTGTTTTTTGTTTTTGAGACAGGGTTTCTCTGTATAGCCCTGGCTGTCCTGGCACTCACTTTGTAGACCAGGCTGGCCTCGAACTCAGAAATCCGCCTGCCTCTGCCTCCCAAGTGCTGGGATTAAAGGCGTGCGCCACCACGCCCGGCTGTGGTTTTTTTTTTTTTGTTTGTTTGTTTTCTTTTTTTGTGGGGGGATGAGAGTGATGTCTTCTTTTATCTTCTAATACTCTGGGGTTCATGGAACCCCAATCTGTTTCTGCTGGAGGCTCATTCATGTAAACCGTTTCTCTTCTTGGGTAAGCCTTTCCATTTGCAGTTATTCTCCTGCTTCCTCCCGTGAGGAAATCCGTCTTGAGTCATATTATCCACTCTGACACGGTGTGAGTTTGCGTGGTCACAGGATTGCTGTATTCAACAGGGAGAACAGGAGATTAAGTGGGAACAGCTCTTTCTGGAAAAATTACCTTTTTTTTTAAATTAAAAAACCAAATCAGTGCTAGAGTGGATTTTGGCTAGCCACCAGAGGGCAGTGCAGATAGTGATTATCACCTCCCTAAGCCGGTCAAAGCCTCAGAGCAGTCTCCACACGAGGGCGCTATTCTCCACACAAATCCTTTTAAGAGAACATTTCTGAGGCAGAGCCTGTGGATAGTCACATGACTTCCCGTCTCCACTCATGGCTCTCAGTCTGTAGACTGTTTCTTTAACTTTTGGCTCTTCTGATTCCCAGAGCATCCTGGATGTGAGAGGTAAAGAGCTCATTTCTTACGTGTGCCCTAAAGGCTGCTAACATGTTTGCTGATGCCCACCACCGAGTCAAGATCCTTGTCTCTCACTGTGAACTGCTGTAACAGTCTTATTGCAACTACTATTTAGATTCTCAGGATCTATAGCAACAAGGAATTTCATGGGGGATTTTACCTCTTTGAAAGCTGACATATCTCCTTAACTGAGTGGCCAGATGAGAAAATCCATCTTTCTGTGTGCTTGCCCAGAGAGGAGGCATTAGTGTAGATGATAGAGAAGTTGGATATCAGATTGGTATATCATCCCAGGCTGGTCCAATCTTGGACCTGCAGTGCAACTTACTCCCCTTTGGGAGGGGAGTCCCCTTTTATTATTGTCATTAATGCTTATTTTGTTCTTTTCCTCAACTGTGCTGAGGGCCTGCTCTCTTTGAGGGCCTGCTCTCCCTATGAGGGCCTGTTCTTCCTGTGAGGGCCTACTCTCCGTGAGGGCCATCTTTCTATAAGACCCGGCTCCCTGTGAGAGCTAGCTTCACTCTCTGTGAGGGCCCGCTCTCTGTGAAGGCCTGCTCTCTGTGAAGGCCTGCTCTTTGTGAGGGTTTGCAAGGGAACACTCTGCTCGTTGTGTGAGCATCTTCTGGCTTCATCTTGTTTCTGCTATAAACATAGCAATCCCTTTCCTGCCTTTTCTTGCTAGTTGCTCTCCTGGGCATTCTTCATCTTCATTGGCTCCCTTCTGGTAACAAGTATAAATAGCTTGCAAATCATTCTTTCTAACTTATTTGGTTGGCTGTTTTATCAGATTGGTCACCCCTCCTCTAGGCAGTCAGTTGGGGCTCATGGTTGAACTTCTGAGTTTCTTCCCCTCAGTTTCCCTCTCTGGCTGGCTGCTCCTCCAGTGCCTTGAGTCCTGTTACTGCATCCCCCAACTACACTTTCTAATTGTTATTATAATCACTTTATTTCTACCTCCTTACTACTGACAGTGTCAAGGAGACCCTGCCTATTCTAGGATAGCAGGGGCTAAGCACTTCAGCTAGTTAGTCATCCTCTAACTGGTATCAGCCAGCATATAGGTTTGTTCTTCATAACCCGTGGGTAGATCAGACCTTTATAAACAAAGTCGTTGTTGCTTAGCAACAGGATACATTCTGAGAAATGTGTCCTTAGATGAGTTTGACTGCAAACATAATAAAAAACACTTACCCAAACCAAGACATAGTTATGTTGCTATTAGACAATGCAATCTTATGTCCCCATGGAACATGAGGAACATCTTTAACAAGATATTATTATTATTGTGTTATTATGTGACACATGTACACTTAGTTAAAGCTTCAGTGAGTTTTATTTATCTTACAGATTTAGATAGAAAACATTGTAACAGAATTCTGCATACTGTAATTTCTTAAAATTGTACTTAGTCTTGAAGTCCAAATGCTAGACTCTTCCGTCATTTTATACAGCTCCAGCTCCCACTTCAGTCTCATCTGCTTTGGCTTCCAATGATGATGCTCTCTAGCTTGACCTTTGACATTGTCCAGCAGACAGCTGTATGTAGTGTTTAATTGTGTTTGCATCTGCACATTGCGTACGTAACCAGTGACATGGTAAAATGCTGGCTGATTATGGCAGTGTCTTCTCAACCTTTCTTTTTCTTAAATGGGTTATTTTATTTATTTACATTTCAAAAATATTACTTTTTAAAGGACATGTTTAAGCAAAATATCTTTACAGTATTTATTTTTGATAATGAGATTTTACTTATCTTCTTTAAAGTAATTTAAGAATAATTGAATTAAGGAGATAGCTTGACAGAGTGTGTGCTTAGCATGTATGGGGCTCTTGGTTTGATTCTTAGCACCACCCCAAAATAAAGCAATCCACTTAGTTTTGCTTATGAATTTTATGTTTAAATAAAGGATTTTTGTGGGAAATATCAAGAAATGAAACTGTCACGTTCCTGTGCTTGTTCTGGCAGCTCTCTGCCCTGGTGGCCTGGCCGGCCGTGCACTGGCGGGCAGTAGCCGGACTGTCTGTACCTCATGGAGACTCTGACTCAGAGCACCACAATCTCTCCACCCAGCTTGCTAGGTTCCCACTGGTGGGAACTACCACACCAGCCCCGTGCTTCAAATCCCCCACAGCCTTTGTGGAACATATCAGGCAAACCCACGCTTTGCCACCATACCTTTCTCTCTGGAATCCTGATGATCCACTGTATGAAAGAAAACACAACACAAACATAAACAACAGTAACTCACTCACTGGGCGCAAAGACTAAAATCCTAATCTCGTAAGCCTTATTAAATCTAAATCCTCTGGTGGCGAATCCTGACTGATCTGCCACTGAAACTGGGAGACACTCATAGCTACACCTTGTCCTCACGCTATCCCTGTCCAGAAAGGACCTAACTCTCTCCTGCTTCCTCTCTTCCTTCCTTTAACCTGGAAGTCCCTCCTACTGGCCCAGTGATTGGCTCCTTTATTCATTAGGGGATTGGTTCACAAGAAGTCACCTGAGTACATGACTCACTACTGGTCCACAACCTCTCAGGAGAGTGGAATTAGCATCAAAATACAAACAGCACCAGGCCCATCCACAGCACAGGATTACTATTTTTGATATTGTTATTAACTGTATCATTCCCAGTGATGTAACAACTAAGGCTGCTGTGTTCAGGGGTAGGATGAATATTGTTTCCAGTAACTTCTTTGGGAAAAGTATGGGGACTTGTGGACCCATGTTTTACCTTTCCTCTGGTGGTGTCTGGGTACACCAGCTCGGGGATGGGGAGGAGGGGCAAGGTGAAGTCCAGGACAGGGAGTCATATATAAGTGGGGCAGCAGAGCAAGGCTGTATGCCAGGCTGGAAGGGGAAAGTGGGGCTGGGATGAGCAGGACCTGGGTCCATTGCTGAATGCCAAGTGGTGGAGGGGCGGGAGAAGAGAAGGCCTTCTTTGAGTCTTAATGTTACAGGTTGCTTAGGCGAAGGCCTTCCTCAAGGCAACCTGTAATGAAGCAGCTCCCTGAGATGGTCTTAGCTTGTTCATATTTCCTTATTGGGGGTGGGGTGGGGTGGGTGTGAATGCATATGCTTTATTTGGGATGAACCAGGGATTATATAATTTTGGGGACTATCCAGGAAGGGAAGGTCATTGGCTGAAGGCTAAGGCTATTGAGATGGCTCATTAGCGTGGAGAGGCCTTCCAGGTGCTGTGTTATATGACTGACTTCCCACAGTCATCTTAGCTGAGGGTCTTGGTTACACACTCCAGAGCAGGCATGGAGGTAGGGAGGAGCAGCTCCGTTCATGTCATCTCAGATCTCTGAGATGTCCTGGGGTTTGAGCATGCTCCACCTCCCCAGTCCCACGCTCGTCTGGTGGCAGGGCCCACGTGTCCTGCAGAGACTGTGCGTCCGTCCTTGCAGTCCCTTGGATGGGGCAAGCCCTCAGAGTTCCTCCCTCACAGCCATTTTCCTACTGGACACAGAAGACTTTCAGACTTATTTGTCAAACTATAATATTTAATAGCTGTAATTGTCTAAACGTCCTAATTATATGTTGGACTTGTTCACGCTTGTCAGCACGGCCGCTTCCAGGCAATGCTTAAACACCACATAAGCCAGTCTCTAATGTTATAATAGAATTAAATGCATCTGACCTGGGTCATGCGCTTATTCCAGACATCAGAATGATTCTTATCACGAAGCTCTAAGAACATTTCAATTTAAAAATTGCTCTTTTGGAATCAGTCCCTCTAGTCCCCTAGTTGTACATAATCAACATACACTTAAAAAAGCAAACCGACTTTATTAATGTTTCTTCAAAATGTAACATGGTTATAAAATGTCTGTAGGGCAAAATGCCTTTAAAATGACATTCTCTTTCTTTATAGAGATACTTTCTAGTTGGGAGCAATCATGCAGAAACGAAGTTCCGCGTCCTGAAAATTGATAGAACAGAACCAAAGGACTTGGTGGTAATCGATGACAGGGTAAAGTATCAGCCCCCCCCCCCGCCCCCACCCTCACGCAGGGTTCCAGTGTGTGCTGTTCCGAGGAGGTGAAATCACAGCTCTTAGTGGGGTGGTACCTTGCTTAGGAGTCCTGCAGGCACATGGCAGTTTTCAGGGGCAGATAAATAACCCAGGGAGGCGTCACAGATGGCCTGTGCTTGTCTCACAGCATGTGTACACACAACAAGAAGTACGGGAACTTCTTGGCCGCCTGGATCTGGGGAACAGAACAAAGATGAGCCAGAAAGGATCCTCCGGGTTGTTTCGAGCCGTCTCAGCTTTTGGTGTCGTAGGTAAGACGTGTGCCCCTCTTGCCTGAGTCTTTATTTTGGTGCAGATGACTTAGCTTGTAGGGCTCTATAGATATATAGTCTTAACACATCCCCAATGGCTCTGGCTGCTTCAAACATCATTATCAATCTATCAGACAATATCTGCTCGTGTGCTCGGCACCATTCAGGTTTATATAGAGATAAACAAGTAGAGAAATGCTTGGAGGTATCTGATGTCTGGCTTGCTGTGGAGTGAAAAGTTAATATTAGCATGAGCTATAAGCATCTCCCTCACTGCCTATCAGTCAGCTAGAATTACAGATACAGTAAAACTTGCTTTCAATTGAACAGGACAGGTTACAGTATAGCCTGTCACAGACTTGTTCTTTGGGTGACATCTTACTTGGATTTTCTTTGTTAATAGGATGACCACAGACAACACTTGAGGAAATGGTTTATTTGGCTTGTGTTTACAGTCAGAGAAGTCAGAGCAGGAACTAGAGGTATGGATGATACAGAGGCCATGGAGGAGTGCTGCTTCCTTATGGTTTGGGCAGTCTGCTTTCTTATACATCCAGGACCACCAGCCCAAGGGTACCACCCTCAGTGAGCTGGACCCTCTGTATACAGGCCAGTCCTGGAGAAGCATTTTCTTGATTAAAATTTCTTCTTGCCAGATGACCCTGGCTTGTGTTAAGCTGACATAGAGACTAGTTAGCACAGTGACCCCTTTCTTACTCAATGAGAAAGTTCCTTCAGAATCACAGAGGGCAAGATTCTATTCTTACTATAACTCAGAGATGCGGTTTCCATTTATAGCAAGGTCGGTAGAACTTTAGATAAGGGATTCCAAGCTGTGCTAGCTTTGCAGGGAAACTGGACTTTAGTTCACATCAAAGACCTGATGTTGATCTCCTCCCCAACCTCTTTGAGGCAGGGTCTCCCTATCTGGCCTATGTACCTCTGGCTGGCCTGGAGTTTGCTGTGTAGACCAGGCTGCCCTTGAACTCACAGAGATCCTCCTGCCTCTGCCTCCCAAGTGCTGGGATTAAAGTTGTGTATGTCCCCAGCTAGCCTGATATTGATGTCTTTAAGTACAGTCTGCTTTAGCCTGCGCCTGCTCCTTCCCATTTTATTCGAGCTCTGTCTCCCTTTCCTTCCCTCCTCTGTGCTCTGTGCTCCCCTCCTCGTGACAGACCATTAAACTCATCTTTGCTGCATGATGACACTTTTTTCATGGCTGTGAAGAAGCAGCCTAGAACGGTCTCCTTGGTTTGCAGTCAGAAGGCACAGCCCTTCTTGGCAGGGAAGGCACAACGGCCATGGTGGGAGGCAGCTGGTCACATGGCAGCCACAGTCAGGAAGCAGGGAGGAGTGAACCTCTTCCATCTTCTCCTTTTCATTCAGTCCTGGACCCCAGCCCACGAGTGAGGGTTCCTGCCTCCATTAGTCCACTCTGGGAAGAGATTTGTCTCCTAGGTGACATTAGCTATCACAGATAGCTCTGTGCCTGATTGGGCTAGGACAGAGGAGAGAAGCTAGTACACAGTCAAGGCAACTATAGGCTATAATTACACAGCCAAGTCATGGTGAAAATTCAGTCATGTTGGAGTTTGTAATACTCAGATCTGGAATGGCAGGAGAGCTTTCCAGGAACAGAGGAAATTTACACTGCATCCTGAGGGTGGAGTGTGGTCCAGGAGAAAGTAGGGAAGAGAGGTGAGGGCTCCTTAGGCGTGACAGCAGAGGCCATAGGTGCCCCATACCTACCTTGGGAGGTTGGCAAGTAGTTATTATAGCAAAGGCAGGTTGCTCAGGGCTTAGGGGAGCTTGAATATGGAAAAAGCAGAGTATTCACATCACAGCTTCTCAACTGCTGGAACTTCTTAAACCTGCTATAGTATATACTGGGTCATTGCTACTGATCTTAACGATGAATATGGACTTTATGTCATTTCAAGTTTCCAATTAGCACTTTCTATTTTAATTCTGCTTATTGAAAGCTGTACTATACTCTGCCATATTTGAATTTTTTTTTCTCAGTGTGGTGTCTCAGCTTCTACATTCATGTTTAGGTCCATTTTGGGTCCTGGTGGCCACCCATGAAGACAGAGTGGTAAGGTGTGTGTAATGGGCAATCTTGGTTGCCAACTAGATAGGATTTAGAATTGCCACCAGAGACTCTGTGGGTATGTCTATGAGTGTGCTTCCAGAAAGTCATACCTGAGCAGGAAAATGCCCCCTTCCCCCCAGTGTGGGCAGAACCACCCTCTAGGCTGGAGTCTCAGACTGAACTGAGGATGATGGCATTTTTCTCTCTCTGATTTTTTTTCCACTGTAGCTGCAATGTGACCAGTCCCCTTCTTCCCCATCCTTCTGTGACATTTCTTCTTCACCCTGTGGACTGTATCTCTTCAAATAGGGAGCCAAAGTCAGTCTTCCTCCCTTAATGAGAAAAGTAATAAATACAGCACAGTTGGATTCTGCCTCGCCTGGCTCCTTTCATTTGTCTTCTCCTGAGTCTTGACAAGTCCTTTGAGGTTCCTTGATTACTAGATACATATTTGAGGGCATGAGAATGCTCATTTAATATCATATGCATCCATCCGTTTACATTACTAAGTTGTTAAATCAAGTACTTATTATGTTTTAAAATTAAGAAAAAAGGCCAAGGAGGGAATAGGTATATAAGTATAGTATTTTCTAACTTAATAGAAAAAAGGCTTAGGAGGGAATAGGTATATAAATATAGTATTTTCTAACTTAATAGAAAAAAGGCTTAGGAAGGAATAGGTATATAAGTATAGTATTTTCTAACTTAATAGAAAAAAGGCTTAGGAGGGAATAGGTATATAAGTATAGTATTTATAGTATTTTTAACTTAATACTTAGTACTTTCACATTATTTTAAAGATGATATTTTAATATAACTTAAAATATCTATTTTTATGTTTGTTATTTTGTGTATGTGATTGTTTTGTCTACATGTATGTCTGTGCACCATGTGCATGCCTGGTGCCTGTGGAGGTCAGAAGAGGGTGTTGCTTCTCCTGGAGCTGGAGTTAAAAATGATTCTGAGCCACTATGTGGGTGCTAGGAACCAAACCCAGGTCCTTTAGAAAGGCAATCAGTGCTCTTAACTGCTGAGCTGTCTCTCTAGTGATGAGCAGTCGTTCTCAACCTGTGGGTCATTACTCATGTAGGTCATTATCACCTCAGATATTTACATTATGATTTATAACAGTAACACAATTGCAGTTACAAAGTAGCAAAAAAATACTTTTATGGATGGAGGGTGGAGGTGGGGACCAGAATGTAAGGAACATTAAAGGCTGCAGCGTTAGGAAGGCTGAGAACACTGGACCTGAGTCTAGTCCAAAGAATGTATCTCTCTGTGTGTGTGTGTGTGTGTGTGTGTGTGTACATTTGTATGAAAATGCCCACAGCAGTCAGAGCAGTCATCAGCTCCCCTGTAGCTGGAGTTGCAGGAGCTTGTGATCCACTTGATGTAGTTGCTGATAATCAAACTTGGGTCTTCTGAAAGAGCAGCTCGTTCTTAGCTGCTGAGTCATCTTTCCAGCCCATAGTACAACTTTTTGATGGTAATTTTCTAAGGTGTATGTGGAATAGAATGTCTTATTGATTAGCATTCAAACTAAAAATTACCTTGATTAAGTATACAAAGTGAAGGGAGATTATTAAATTACATTAAAATAGCTGCTGTGGGTATTCTGGCATTGTTTTGGAGTGGTTGTCCTTATATTAAATGATGTCTAGACTATGCAATGTTGGGTTTTGTGGCACTTTTTGGTAATTTTTTTTTTCTCTTGTCATGCTTGCTTTTTAGCAGTCTTCTTTGACTAATTTTTTATTGATCACCAGGATTTCAATAGTAGAAATCTTATTTGATCAACTGATAATTAGGTATCAATTTAACACACACATGGGCTCTGGATGGGGTCATCTTAGCTACTTCTCTTATCAAGCAATGATACAATGTACCAAGTGCAGTTACTCAGTTACTAACTGGAGATGTGTTTCATGCTCAGTTTACCCAGATGAAGGCCGCTTTCTGATCAGTGAAGAATAAATAGAGAGCTAATGGAAGTTTCTGTTTTTTATAGTCTTGTTTTAGAAATACTGAAGGGCACTGAAATTATAGAAAATGTTTACCTTAAAAAAAAGTATTATCTCACTGTCAAAAGAACAGGAGTGTGAAATGACTGGAATTTTACATGGTTACATTACAAATGGATACCTTGTATTCTAAAATAGTTTCTCTGCTAACTTCCAGCATGCCAAGTTTGTGGATGTTTTTGTTGTGCCATTTTAAGCTATTATGTTTATACACAGTTCATAAGAATCCAGAGCAGCCCTCCTCAGCTTTTTGTAGTTCAGCGCCAGCCTTCCCACCAGTATTTCGCAGAGTCAAACATAGTGTTGTGATTCATAGCTTGTGTGTGGAGTGTGTACCATGTGTGGTATGCAGTCTCCTCTAGGCTTGTTTAGAGTGAGCTTGTTAGAGCATCCATACAGGTGTTGTGGCAACCTCAATGTTATGGGTTGTTGTTTGTATGGTCTGTTCCTTCAAGAGTGTCCACATTCAGCTGTGGTCAGGTAAAAATCTTAATTAGAAAAGGCTAGAGCCTGTGATTGGGCAGTGGAAGGGAAGATGGAGCTGATAGTTTTAGAGAGGGGACAGAGAGTGTGAGAGAGAGAGAGAGAGAGAGACAGACAGAGAGAGACAGAGATACTGAGAGATAGAGAGAAGATGGAGGAAGAAGATAAATCAGAGCCCCATGGCCTAAGAGAGCCACAGGTCGCTATGTATATCATAGAAGGGCAGTAGAGAAGTGTAGGGTACATTTGTCCCTTCTAGGTGTGCAACTTGTGTTTATATCAGTTGAGTTTTGTGTTCTTTGTGCAGGCCTTTTGGGGTTGGAGATTTACCATTATAAATCTGGTTGTTATAGTACAAGTGTTTAGTGTTATCATTTTACAGGGTTAAGGGGATTTGTGTGAGCAGCAGCTGGCTTTCTGAAGGCTAGCCACAGGGGCCATTGGCCTGGGAACATCTGAGCAGCTCGGAGGCAGCAGCAAGCCACTGGAACCATAGGGAGTGGCTGGACGGCAGCTGCTGGTGCCTAGCCAGAGATAGCATAGCGTAGATTGTTGTTTTTTTTATAACTACACACTATACCTCAAAGGCTCAAACATTTCTACGCTATCATTCTCAGTTATGGACTTGTGCCTCTGTTGGAGCTGCTCCATTGTTATTCAGTGACCAGCAGGATTTGTGGGAACCACAGGTAGGGTCATGAGCACTGTCACAAACTTGTTCTATCTGTCCCTGGAGCATATGGTTGGAGGTCTGCCGCCCTTCTGAGACTTAGTTCTCTGTTCAGTGTCCTTTCCTACCTAGCCTTTGCCACCTCTTGGAGGACACTCTTGGTATGTTGAAGGGGGGTGGCAAAAATATACACTGAACCAAGGTAAAACTAAAGCACCATTAAAGGTGGGGTGACGGGGGTGGGGGCAGAGGATGCAGGGTCACAGTGAAAATTACAACCAAGCATGAGCCTCTGGAAGATTTGGTTTTAGGGATGGTGTTTGCTTTCCCAAGAGCTGTGCTGTGAGAAGGTCCTGGGTGTCTTGTGAGGGTCTTCATACCTCTCTGTTGGAGGGCTACATTCACTTAAGACTTTTAGGGAGGCTGGCATAGGAACTCTTGGGTTGGGTGTTGTCTTTGGTCAATAGGTGGAGTTGGTTCTTCCTCCAGTATTTTATAAACTCGGTTCACACATACTCAGCCCAGTGTCACACTCAAGTGATGTGGCTTTATTTACTTTAGAGAGAGAGGAACTGCTTTTACCTGAGGACTATAATCTAGTCATGTAGAAAGTATGCAGTGAAATTGGCCTGGGATCAGCGCTTCAGAGAGTGAAGACAGAGAGGCTGATATTTAGTTGGTAGTGTTGAATTGAAGCTAAGTTGTTTTATTTGGCAGGAATATTTTTACAAAGAGGGCCACTTATACTTGGTAGTAAAAAGGAAGAGGAAACTAACATGACTCAATGCCATTGTCTTGGGAAGTTTCAGCCTTGTGGGGAGGAAGCAACAGCTATCTCTCTCCCCAGGTTCAAGTGACAGACCGGACCTTAGTCCTACCCAAACTCCCCTGAAGAACTGCTGTTTTTATTGAGCCTACAGAACCTTAGTGAGAGGTTACTGACAGGAACATGTGACCCCCAAAGCAGCTACACTGGAAAGTGTGGAACCAGCATGGATAGTGGCTTCCCTATAGTTGCCCAAATGGAGTGCCCCTTCCCTCAGTCCTAACCCATATGTACTAACCCCTCCCCCAGATCCTGAGCCCATGAGAAGTTACAGCAGAATCGTATATGATTAGTTGGAAGGAGTGTCTAGATACTCAGCTTAGGGTCTAGTGACCCTCTCCTTCTGTGAGGGGAGGGAAACAGTCAAGCCCTGGGTGCTGTCTTTCACAAGCGGGCACAGCTGAACTGCTGAAGATGGTGGCCATTGAGCTCAGAGAATAGTCACACACAACATTGTCTGCTGTTCTTAACATAGTTTTTCTTGAATAAACATTCATGCATTTGTTTATACATCAAGACTGAACTTTCAGTGTTTTGCTTTGTTTTAAATTTTTTGCAAGATGTGGTTGTTTCCCTGGATCAAGAGTCTGGCTTGATTCTCCCACTGCCTGTTCAGCACCAGCTCCCTCTCCACCTCTAGAGAAGTTGTTTTAACCTCCAGAGATGGAGTTCTGTTGGTTTCCTAAGTACTAGTCTGCAACAAAGTATCTGACTCTTTATTTAGTCACCTATATAGGATATACACATTCCAATCATTTGACAAAAAAGTAAACATTGTTTTGTAAACTCTTTAGAATAGGCTGAATATCCTTAATTAGAAAATTAAAAGTCCAGAGTGCTCCAAAACCTCTGATCTGTGCCAACTTTTCTTTCTTTTTTTTTCTTTTTTTGGTGTTTCAAGACAGGGTTTCTCTGTGCAGTCCTGGCTGTCCTGGAACTCACTCTGTAGACTGGCTGGCCTCAAACTCAGAAATCTGCCTGCCTCTGCCTCCCAAGTGCTGGGATTACAGGCATGAGCCACCACTGCCTGGCCTGCGCCAACTTTTCTAAGTAGCTCATGGGATAGTTGTCTTTCAGTCGCTGAATGTGGTGTAGTTAGAAGTGAGCTCCTTGCTCTATCACTTAAGAAATGCAGAGACAAGTCCAAATGGTTCAGAGGGCATCTGTGTGCTTTTTTTATGTGTGTCTTTTATGTATGTATTTATCTCACTCTCCCTTTTCCCAGTGCTGATGATCAAGCCTGAACCTCGGTGAGTGGTGGACAGTCTAGTCACTTTTCCCAGCCTGATTATGTAGTTTTTACATTGTTTTCCTTTACTAGAAGTTCTTCTTTCTTTCATTTGTATCTGTCTGTGTGAGTGTGCATGTAACTCCATGTGTGTATGTGTGTGTGTGTATGTGTGCATGTAGAAATAGAATTGTGGCATAAATCATAAAATGTTCCATCTTCCTCACTTTTAAGTGTACAATTCAGTGTGTTACTTGTCTTTATTGACAGACTTCTAGATGATTTTCTTTATACAGAATTGAAAGTATTCCCTCAAACAACTCTTCTTAATTTTATGTATAATGTATATGTTTATACAATATGTATCCGATAGGTATTCTATGTCTAATCATATATATAGGACTAGGTTATAGGTTTTCCCCAAATTCACTGTCTAGCTGAAGATGACCTGGAACACCTGATCTTCCTGCTTTCATCCTAAGGGATAAAATGATAAGTCCAGGCCATTGTGCCTGATTTAATCAGTGCTGGGACTGTACCAGGCTTTGTGCATGCTAGGCAAGTACTCTACCAACTTAGCCACATCTCCAGCCACCACCCAAAATAATTTTAGGTTATGTAGGTGCCAAAAATTTATATGACTGTAAAGTTATAAAAGTGTTAAAGTAGGAAATGTGTAAAGTCTTTGGTAAATATGTTTCTAAAATCATTTGCATTGCTAAGTTTATATGACATTATATTTGTTTTTCTTATTTACAGGTTTTGTCAGATTCTTAGAAGGCTACTATATTGTATTAATAACTAAGCGGAGGAAGATGGCAGACATTGGAGGTCATGCGATTTATAAGATTGAAGATACAAGTATGATTTATATCCCCAATGACTCTGTTCGGATTACTCACCCCGACGAAGCTAGGTATGCACCGGTATTGACAACTTATTGTTTTTGACAGCTATAGAACCAAAGAAATACAAATGTTTTATAGAAACATCGAATGTTTGATCAATATTCCAGTTTCTGCTAGGGGTTTAAAGGTCTTTTCTGATGGTCCAACGAGGATCAGCAGTCACCGCTGAAGTGGCCAGGTGTGGGAAACAAGGTTCACATGGAGTCAGCATGCTAAAATAAGTGTATAGCTTTTGATTATTTACAGAAACGAGCAGTGCTTTTTTACATTAAAACTGGTAGACATATTTAGCCAAATGGTGACACTTAGTGTCACCTCTTTATTTATTTGTTGTGTGTGTTGTATGTGTGCACATATGTGTGTGGGTTTGCATGCATGCAGAGGCTGGGTGTTGGGTGTTATGCTGTATTGTTTTTTCTGCTGTATTTCTTCGAGACATGGCCTCTCACCAAAACTGGAGCTTGCTGTTTTTTCAGCTAGAATGGCTGCCATTGGCCCAGCGATGCTTCTGTCTCCTCACCTGCCTCCTAGCTCTGGTTAGATGAGCCTGCAGCCAGAGCTGGGAGTTTATGTTGGTGCATACTTGTTAAGCATCTCACTCATTGGGCTGTCTCTCCAGCCCTAATGTCACCTTTTCATTTGAAACAATGGAAACAACACAGACTACCTTAGTAATTCTGCTCAAGAAGTTTCACGCATACAGAAATAATCAGGCAAATCCATAGAGTGGAATCTTTTGTAAAATAGTGGTCTTCAAGACCCTTACAAATGTGCAAGTCATCAAAGGAAAAAACCAGACTTGTAGAGTTTAGAACAGACAAGACAGGTGCGTCCTGTGACTTTCACTTAGATTCCCAGTGAAGACACGGCCTGTGTGCACACAGAGCTATGGAGGGCTGCTGAGACAGTGTTGGAGAGCACATGGACTATAACTAGGCTTCAGTTGATGTCATGTGTGATGGTTTGTATATTCTTGGGCCAGGGAGTGGCGCCATTTGGAGGTGTGGCCTTGTTGGAATAGGTGTGACCTGGTTGGAGTAGGTGTGTCACTGTGGGTGTGGGCATAAGACCCTCACCCTAGTTGCCTGAAAGTCAGTCTTCCACTAGCAGCCTTTGGATGGAAACATAGAACTTTCATCTCTGACTGTGCCATGCCTGCCTGGTTACTGCCATGCTCCCACCTTGATGATAATGGACTGAACCTCTGAACCTGTAAGCCAGCCCCAATTAAATGTTGTTTTTGTAAGACTTGCCTTGGTCATGGTGTCTGTTCACAGCAGTAAAACCCATCTAAGACATCATGCTATAAAAATTCAAAGGACACCAAGGCAAAATTATATTTTTATGGTTGATAATAGTTTATAATTTAACTATGCTCTTTCATGTTTAATATAGTGATTTAATAATCTTAGAATAAAATTATCTTATGGTTAGTACTGAATTCTATGTAGACATTATCTACAATATAGTACAATTATATCAATAGCTTGTTATAGGAGGAATGAAGTAATATTTCCTAATATAGTTATAGAGATATGTGATCTAATAATACAGTAAGAATGTTTGGAAAAAGTATCAGGAAATAAAATACAAACTACTAAGTATGTTATACATTTGGTAAGTAGAGGCTGTCTGCACTGGCTATATTGACTAGGAAATTTACTGGAACAATTTCCACTTTAAGGTGTTGTTGAAGAGAATTATGAACATCTTTATAGAAACAGAAATATACTTGGCAAAATTCCAGGTCTTTGTGATCAAATCTTAGTTTACAACAGTGTTTCTCAACCTCTAGAATGGTATTTATTAAAAGCCTATAATAAAAATTATTCTTACAATAAGACTCTAAAAGCAAAGCCTTTAATTTAGGTAAGGAATATGCCACCATAACTAATATTCAACATTGTATTTAGAACCCTAGCTAAGGCAATGTTTATAAAATAAAAAATCAATCCAAAAAATAAAGAATTAAGCTAAAAAAGAGACAAACAATTCCAAGAATGCCTGTAAACTTTCATAACTAATGCAAACATTCAGCAAAGGTGACAAGAACAGGTGCATCCTGTGACTTTCACTTAGATTCCCAGTGTGTAAGAACCACTGATTCTTCTCCTACCATCTGCAGTGTATTGTCATGGTTCTCTAGAGATCATACATTATAGGATGAGTTCTGTATATAGCAGGGAGATTCATTAGAATAGCATCTTACAGGCTATGGTCCAGCTAATCCAACAATGGCTGGCTGTGAATAGAAAATCCAGTAGTTGCTCAATCCATTAGGCTAGATGTCTCTGCTGGTCTCCTGCATATGCCACAATCCTCAAGAAGTAGGCTCTAATGCCAGTGAAGGAATGGATTTGCCAGCAAGGCCAGAACAAGCAGGCAAAGAATAGAAGCTTCCTTCTACTGTGCCCTTATCTAGGCTTCCGGCAGAATGTGGCCCAGACTGGGGTGTGTCTTCCCACCTCAAGATTTGGATTAAAGGCCTGTCTTCATACCTCAAAGATCCAGATTAGAAATGAATCTACCTACTTCAGATTAAGCAAGGATCCTTCACAGGTGTGCCCCCCATTTTTGATTTTAGTTAATTCCAGATATAGTCAAGTTGGCAACCAAGACTAGCCATCACAGGCAGTAACCAAAGAGAAAAATGAATGGTGACATTCATAGTGCTGAAGACCATATGTTACCTGGGAATAATATGGCAAGAGCTACATGAAGTTCAGTGCTGAAAGTGTAAAACAGTACTAGTACATCTTTTTAAGCCCCAAATAAATAGGAAGAATGTCCACTTGGTCATATGTGTTTAGGCATGAGAAGGTTTACAATCATAAGGTTAGCTTTGTTTTGTTTGTTTTTTTAGTTAATTGAGAGATATAATGCAGCTGAAATCCAAATTCCAAGGTGATTTCAGAAGAAATTGGGACACACAAACCTACTTGAAATTCATATTGAGGGGCTGGAGAGAGGGCTCAGCAGTGAGAAGCACTTTGCCTGCTGGCTTTGCAGAGGCCCCAGGTTTGCTTTCCAGCACCTATATCAGCAGCTCACAGCTGCCAGTAATTACAGCTCAGGTCGGTCCAGTGTCCAGTTCTGTCCTCTGTGGGTAGTGGTACTCATGTGCACATAACCATAGCACACACTTAAATAAAATTTAAAAATAAAGGCTTCAAAATCCACATAGAAAATTAGAAGTTAATCTTAGTCTAGACAACTATGAAAACCAGAAACAAAGGGCAAAGAGGAGGCTGGAGGGATGGCTCGCCATTGCGAGCATGCATGTGCCGCTCCTGTTGAGCCCTCTGTAACTCTAGTTCCAGGGTATCCCACACTGTCTTCCAGTCTCCTCGTTCAGGCAAAACACTCATACACATAAAGTAAGAACAAGGCAATTTGCAAAGAGAAGGGAAATGACTGAGCAGGAATTAAAGAGTCAGATAGTTATCTGTAGGGACAGTACTGTTTTTTGATGAGGGCACTGACATTGATCAGTACAGACAAGGAACCCAGGAAATGACCCACTTTTCATAGGAAACAGATCCCACAGAGAGAGCACTACAAGTCACCATGGAGAAGACAGACTTAAGTTTTGTGTGTTTCCCATTTGACAAAAATGAAATTAGATTCTAATCTCTAATAAAACCGAAGAAGCAATTTCAGAAGTACAAAGACAATTTTAGGAGAATGATTTTATGATCCTGAAATGGAGGAAGATTTTATAAATAAAACACAGAAAGCAGAAGGCAGACAGAAAGCAGTGATGCATGTAAATGCTCTCAAAATTAAGTGTCCTTAGAATATAGGCTGTTTAGGAGGCAGTGGTCATATAGACAGAGCACCTAACAAGGTCCAGTACAGAGACTTCTGAAGGGTTGCTCTGGCCAGCGAGGGTAAGACCAGCCCAGAGAAGTGTGCCAGAGTGAGGGGCAGGCAGCACACAGGAGGCTGCACCTTGCTAGCAATCAAATCTAACAGGGGCTAGTTCCTTCTCTTAGTCGGAAGGCACCTGCTGTCGGCAGATGCTAGCAGGAATGTGGGGATGTATTTACCCTCACTTACACAGTGAGTGTCAGGGAGTCCTTACACCAGGAGTTGGACTTACACTGTCTTAGGCCTTAGCAAACACAGTTGACATACTACAGTAAAACTGAAACATACATCATCTACCCCGGTGGCTCAGCCTCTGTATGTGGCCCCAGAGGAACTGAGAGGTATGGACAGGAAAACGCAGTATTCTTCTGTGCATTGTTTTCATCTCTTTAGGGTTTTCTTTTTCTTTTTTTTAATTCCTGAGACAGTGCCTCCATATGGAGCTCAGGCTGGTCTTAAACTCACAATGAGTTTCTTGCCATAGCCTCCCAAGTGCAGGGATCACAGGAGTTTGCACCCACACCTAGCTGCAGGGATCACAGGGGTGTGCTCCCACACCCAGCTGCAGGGATCACAGGAGTGTGCTCCCACACCCAGCTACAGTGTCTAGTTGAGGAAGGCAGAAATAACACATGTCCTATATCCTATGTGGTGACTTAGCTAACAGTTCAGCAAGTTAAATCTTAGTTTTTGGTACAGCTCCATTCACACAGTGTATGCGAGCTGAGAGTTGCGGAACAGCACACAGGGTTTGAGGTGGTCCCTGTGAGGATGCCTAGTGAACTATATGAAGATTTCTGTAATGGCAAAGTAAGGCCCCACCGCCCAAGGACGAGAGCCATAACTTGAAAGTTGCCTCTGGAGAGGGAACAGGGCTGGTGGGTCTAGAGAGAATTTTAACTTTGAAAATTATGATTTAGTAACTTATCTAAGTGTGAATGTGAACACATGAATAACTGAACCGATGTCTTGTGAGTGGTCGGCTGAGGTGTATTTCATTCTGTCCTCTTCTATTTCCACGCTAAAAATCCTTCCAACTTAGAGTTACGGTGGGTGACTCATGGGGTCTTGGTTACTTTGCGGCTTCCCTTTCTTCATCTGCTGAAGATTTGTAAAGCTCACTGGGAACAACAGCAAGAACAATTGTCTCTCTGCCTCCCTTGCCCCCATACCCTGCCCATGCACTGCCTGTCTGGGAAGCACAATCATTGCATAATGGGGTACACGATGTGTTAAAGGTATCCAGCTATTTGAGTGATGATTGGCAGATGCACACCCAAGCCAGAGATGGCTGGGATTGTTCAGCTCAGTGAGCATACTCACTAGTGTGAGGATATCTCTGACTGTATGTTAAGCCAAAAAAAATAACATTTTTTTTTTTTTTAGGTATCTAAGGATATTTCAAAATGTGGATCTATCTAGCAATTTTTACTTTAGGTAAGTTTCTTCCTTTTAAAAACCTGTTTCTTAGCTGGGCGTGGTGGCACACGCCTTTAATCCCAGCACTCGGGAGGCAGAGGCAGGCGGATTTCTGAGTTCGAGGCCAGCCTGGTCTACAAAGTGAGTTCCAGGACAGCCAGGGCTATACAGAGAAACCCTGTCTCCCCCCCCCCCCAAAAAAAAACCCCTAATTCTTGACATTCTAAATGGTCAGTGTAAAGGTACTTATAGCCATTATAAAAATCATCTTTCTTTCAGGAAGAAATTAATACAACTTCAAGAAATAACTTCATTTTGGAATTTTTAATCATAAAAATGAAATTGTATTAGTTCTAATGCATAGGTGTAACAGTGCCATGGTTCAGTTTCAGCTAATGATCTGGCAAAATTAAGTAAAAGCTAATTAGAAATAGAAAACATATTTCAATACTGATGTATTGCTGGTGGCCCTGTAAGTGAATAGTTTTGCTTGAATGAATGTACCAGTAAGCAGATTAAAAATATATCCTAAGAATATGTTTTGGGAGAGAAAACAGAAATCCCTCTTGGTACAGATGGAGATCTGACATTTGTGAAGATCTATTTAACACAGTCAGCAAGCAGACAAACAGGCAATAAGCAAATGGTAGAGCACTGTGAGCAGACTGCAGGCTGGACAGACAGACTCAGGTGTGGTAGATAGAGGAGTCTGTCTGCTGTAGTGTCCTAACTGAGATGTAAACTCAAGAGTGTTCACCAATAACGATCTGAGCTGGGGCTGAGGTAGGACCTGCAGCATTTGTGTGCATTGGCGGGGCACACAGACCAGACCAGTGCTTTGCATTTTAAAAGATCTGTCTTTACTCATTAATAGAGTTAATCATTTATTTATAAAATAAACACAAACATAATGTAAAGATAAAATTATTAAGTCATAGAACAGAGGGTTCTCAGTGAAGTGATTTTTTTAATCCACAGGTGCTGAGTGGCTTGTGTGTTTCCATGTGTGTCTGATTCATCTACTTCACATAATACTTGTCATCTTATGTTCATGGTGTTGTGAGCTAACACTGACACTTGGTGGCGCTGCTGTTTGAAACCGGCTCCTGAGTCATTCTTGGCCATACTAAATTTAATCAAGTCATTCCTCAAGTTATGTTACATATGCTGGGATCTCAGGGCTGCGTCATGCCAACTAGAAATAACTTGTCTTCATTCATGCCTAAGTGATATTGAGTGGATCTATCAAGCAAAGGTGCTAAAACCTAGTGTAACAGACAAAATGGAAATTAATTTCAGTCAAATTATGGAAATAATAATTAATGTGTGGCTCTCCCAAGAGAATTGTAATACTTCTGATATTGCTTAAATACTGTACTTGGGCCTCAAGATAGTTTCTGGGATTCTCTGTTAAAATGGATAACTAGACATACTTAAAAACTGTTGATCTTTGTCATGCATATGAACCCAGAGAGACCCGAAGCAGTATGCACAGGCCTGCTTGGGTCTGCATCAGACGGGGTCCTAGAGCTGGAGGGAGAAGTGGACACATGTCTCATCCCCAACTCCGAGCTATCTGCAGGGGATAGCTACTTGCAGATGGACAGTAGTTTCCTCTGCGGGAGTCTCACTGGGGAAACAAACTACTCTAAGGTTAGCTTCACACCAGCCGCAGATGCCAACAGAGAAGGAACTCAGCAGAGTCCTTGGAGGTTCCTTGCCTCATAATGACTTGTCACATAATGACTTGTCATGGCTCTTCCATTATTATAATTATTATTATTATTATTATTATTATTATTATCATTTTATTTATATATTCTTTCTCTGCTCTTTTAACCTTCAGGCCCTTTGAATATATATTATGACTTCCAATTTATGGGATTCGTGAGTGTGTGAGTGACTGGGTCTCTTTCTTGGGCCTTCTCTTGGGTTCTTTTCCTTCTGTTTGCTTGTTTTGTCCAACTCTTGTGTGTTTTTGTATATTATATTATATTATTAGTGCATAAAGAAGTCTGTTTGTTTTTTAATGAAAAACAGAAGAGGTTGGATCCAGATGGGTGGGGAGGTATGGAGGACCTGGGAAGAACAGAGAGAGGGGAATATTGTAGTCGGGTTTTATTATGTGAGAAAAAAACCAATTTTCAATAAGAAAATTGTTGATCTTATGAAATTAGAATCATAAATGTTATTTGTACAGAGGCTATGTTAATTTTTATATTATTCTCACTTTCCCAGGACATGCTTCACTGTAGGAGCTTACATTACATCCTTACCCCTGTATCATTATGAAGCTTGCACTTTTGCTCATGTGTAAACTATGGTATGAAGCCACGTGATGAGGATACTATATCTATAGAACCTATCTATAGAACCACATCCATGGGCATAAGATAGTGTGACTTGGAATGAGATACGAGACTGATGAAATCGTAGCTTATTCCAACAACAAAACTTTGCATGTTCCAATCAATGAATGGATGTGACCCACGTCATAAATGTGTATTTCTAGTGTGCGTGGTTAAGTTGGGTCGTGAGGTTTCCATTTAATTTCCATTCGTGCTTGTGTTCGACTGTGTTTGCAACACTCATTTAATAGCATTGCTTCAGTGGAATACCAGGTGCAAAGTAATTTAGCTCACAGATTGTAATTCCCCGTGGGAGCCGAGACCGTGAAATGTCTGTGCTTCTGTGATTCTTACGTCTGCATTCTCCTCTCAGTTACAGCTACGATTTGTCACACTCACTTCAGTATAATCTTACCGTCCTGCGAATGCCCCTGGAGATGTTAAAGTCAGAAACATCCAAGGCGGGCCAGGAGAGCTTCGACATCTTTGAAGATGAAGGATTAATTACACAGGGTGGCAGTGGTAGGTGAATTCTGCATATTTGGTATATTAGAATGTGACATCTCATCAAAGTCCTCCCATTCCTCATCCTTTATGCCTTGATGGCCTTTATCCTTTTGGGTTGTCTTAGAGACATGAACTTGACCAATTCATTTTTTAAGCCATCATTAATCACTGTGGCTGGCATTTGCTATGTTGTGGGGTCTTCTTTCTTCCACTCTTCTCCATCCTTTTTCCACCTTTCAACCCCTCAACACTTGATAGGAGAGGAAAAAGGGAGAGAGCACAGAGCATGATTAGAGAGACAATGGTGGACCGAGCAAGACTACCTTCTGGTCTAGGCTAAGAGGGGAAACCAGTTCTAGTGCTTTCATCTTCTAGGGATCGAGCGCCCCTGTTGTTAGCTGTGGCCTTTCATCCTGCTTCACTGTAAGAACGCCATGCTTACAGCGGGTCTTGGGTACGAGTCACAAGAATCTGGGCTCAAGGCTGTTGGCCTAGTGGGCTTCTCTTCCTCCTTGTTGTTTAACGTACCCCATGGCCAGGTGCTGGTGACGAGGATTCAGACATTTCCTGTGGTTCAGGGTCATTCTGTCTGGGGAAGCTGGTAGAAATGGGGAGTGAGGGTAGAAGATGGAGGGTAGGTTTGCTAAAGTCTCCAGTGTCACTGTATGTCAAGTGTATGACAGAAGCTCTAGGTCCTGACTCCTCTGTGGCGAGCAGCAGCACGTCCTGTTTATAGGCCAACTAGTGCAGACATGGAGATAGTTATTGGCAACCACTAACTGGCCAATTAAAAGTATTTAAGTCCTTTTGTTAGCAATGACCAAGAGAGGGACCCCACCCCAGAAAAGTCTCGGGATACAGCACTTTTAAAGACAAAAACCACAATTACATCCGTATTTGAAAAGGGTCAGAGCAGCATCTGTCCTTTTGGAGAACCTAGCAGTATTTTCCAGATACTACTTGACAATTATTTTTGACTGACTTATACTTTCTATTAGTTATCTTAGTTATCTTAGTTATGTTTCATTCTGCACAAACATCACTTATTGTGGTTAATACGTCTGGGCTGTGGTCAGGGCAGGGACCATTCCAAAAGTGCTGCCAAGGTGGCTACAGCCGTGAGGCGGTGGGAAGGCTGAGGAAGGTCTAGAGAGACATGAAGTCAGGACTAAGTCACCTGTGTAAAGTGACAGAGCAGGGAGTGTCTGATACAACAGTCCCCTACCTTATCCCCTAGTGTGCCCTGATCTCTCTCTCCTCTCTTCAGTGTCCCATGTAGCCCAGGCTGGCCTCAAACTTGCCGTGGAGCTGAGGATGATCCTGAACTCCCCCTTCCGTCTTCTCCTTGAAAATGAAATTAGAGTTGTGGGGCACACATGACCATAGTGCCTAGTTTATGTTGTGCTGGAGATCAAACCCAGGGCCTCATGCATGCTTGGCAAGCACACTACCAGCTAGGCACACCCCAGCCTGTAATACACATACACATCATGCACATAAAACCCATTCTCTCCTTGATGCACTGAGAGGCCACTGGACTTTAGGCACCATGTTTGTTTATATGTTTACTTTTCGTTTATGTATGGTATGTCTGTGCACCATGTGTGGGCTTGGTGCCAAGAGGTCAGAAGAGGACATTAGATCTCCTGAAACTGGAGTTCCAGATTATTGTAAACTGCTGTGTGGGTCCTGAGAATCAAACCTGAGCCCTTTGCAAGAGTAGTAAATGCTCTTAACTGCTGAGCCATCTCTTTAGCCTCTAAATTTTATAAATTAAATTGAAACACATTCAGCCTAAATAAATACCCAGCTCACATTTTGAAGGGAAGACAATGGGATTACCTGACTGCTGTTATTTAGAGCTTTTTATCCATTAGTATAAAAAATGCTTATTTCTTATTTTTCACTTCATACAGGTTTTGTGATACTCACTGCTCTTTAACAGTAAATTCATCTTGATATGCCAGGATGTTTGGTGATTTCTCCACATGAAAGAGTCCTGATATACTAGCTGATGCCAGTTGGGAAGAATGAGCAGTGCCCGCCTTACTGTGAACCCTCATGTGCTTTCTAATCATTTCATTCCCTCAGTGCTGCCTGTTAGATGTGGGCGAGGCACCAGGCAGTAAGGGGCACTCTGGACCCTCCCTGCCATGGCACCGGAAGTCCCAGTGCCAGTCGCTGTAACCTAAGATATGTTCTCTGTGGCTCACTTTGCCCCATTTGTCTTCATTTATGCATCTGTCCGTACATCCTTCATTTGATTCCCACTTTCTTTTGATTTAAAAACTCTGATAAGTTGGAAAACCCATTTCTTTTGACTTTGAAGGAAACAGCACACAGCCCTTGGTGCTGAAGCTCACCATGGTGGACTGGTGGACCCCCATGGGAAACAGCCACGGGCAGTGCAGTGCTGTCCAGGTGTGTGTCTGACCTTGAGCCAGAAGTGGAAGAGCGCAGCAGTGTGCGTTCGGGACTTCAGTCAAGGTCCTTGTGTTCTTGATTCAAACTTTTGTTTTTCAGGTGTATTTGGGATCTCTAGTGAGCCTTATATGAAGTACGTGTGGAACGGTGAGCTTCTGGATATAATTAAAAGCACTGTGCATCGTGACTGGCTATTGTATATCATCCATGGGTTCTGTGGGCAGTCCAGTATCCTTTTTATAAGCATTTAAGATGCACGTCATTATGCTGTGCCAGCGTGTAGGAAGGTCATGCAGCATAGTAATGTAATTAACACTCTGCGTACCTGTCCTATCTAGGGTTTCTATTGCTGTGGTGAAACACCATGACCAAACCCACACTGGGAGCAATGGCTTTATTTGGCTTCCGCGTCTGTCACTGTTCATCATCTGAGGAAGTCAGGACAGGAATTCACACAGGGCAGGAACCTGGAGGCAGGAGCTGATGCAGAGGCCATGGGGGCGGGGGGAGGTGGTGGTGGTGGTGCTGCTGCTGCTGCTTATTGGCTTGCTCTTTATGGCTTCCTCAGCCTGCTTTCTTATAGAACCCAGGGCCACCTGCTCAGGGTTGGCCCCACCCATCGACCCACCCATCGACAGCCATTTTCCAGCTACATGCAGTATCAATGCGATGAGGGGTGTATAGCAGATAGAAAAGGCTGCAGTAGTGGTTGTGGCACAATGGAGTGCAGTCCTTGATTGGAAAGGATTGTAATGGAAGTCCTCGAGTCAGGCTGCTGAGCTCAGTTTGATGACACATTGGCTTTTCTCCTGCAGGCTGACTTCTCACTAATTCTAGATGTTGCTGAAGGCTTTCAATAGGGTGCCATCAAGCTGTTAGGAGGAAGAGGAAGAGGAGGAGGAGGAAGAGGAGGGTGGGGCACACTCTCTAGCACTGCTTCAGTTTTCTTGCTGCTTTTGAGACAACAGAGGGCATTTGTGAATTCTGTGTTTACTTGATACTTTCTCTTCTGTCTTAAGCTTTAAAAGCATATCATAAAATCTTTAAAGGAGGGGGTGGGGGAAGCATTACATGGGCAATGAGGCCATCATTGTGCCTTCTTATAACCTCTGGGGGCATTTGTAGGGGCAGCTGAGGGGCACAGCCTTGAGGATTGGCCATGCTGCTTTCTCTGTGCCAAGTGTGGGGAGGAGAAGGGTGCGGCAGACACAGGGACTTTGAAGCGGAAATTGGAGAGACTCGTGGCTCACTACTTCATAGTCACTTCAACCACCTGACGAGATTGTCCTGAATCACTTTTGCCTCTGCCCAAAAATACAGTCTTCCTGGGAAGAATGTCAGTTTTTTCCCCACCAAAGAGAATGTGCTCTGGCTTCTCAAGACTGTTTCTAAGTACAGTTCTAGCCTGGTTTGTATTTCCAAGAGCTAGCTCAGGGCTTGGCATCTAGTAATCATAATAAATGTTTGTTTTTAAAATATCAAACAGCATCATGGATTATCATTTTAACACTCATTAGTCTAACAGATGAGTCTGCCTGCTGGTGATCAGGCATTTAATGAACTCTGGAAGCCTGTGTGCTGCTAGGAGTAATTGCTGTTTATTAAGCATTTACTACAGGCCAGACACCAGAAATGTTACACCAATTACCTCAGCTTATCCTCCCAGCAACCCAGCAGCAGAACAGATTAGTGATTATTTTATCCAGCAGGCTGACATCTACAAGTGTTTCAGAGTTTGGATTTTTCTTTTCTTTTCTTTTTTTTAGATTTTAGAATATTTGCCTAAATCTTAGATAACTTGAAGATGGAATTCAAGTTAATTTATGTTTCATATATACCTTGGGACTGAAGGTGTTTATGTGCTATATATAGGGTAGCTATGTTTTGATTGACCCATAAGACAAGGTCAGGTATATAATTTTACACTGTTAGGTCATAGTGACACTCAGAAGTCTCAGACTAAAGGCATTCTTGATTTTTAGACCATAGCTGTTCAGCCGATAGGTGTTTTTTGGTTGAGTTTTCAGTAGATGAGGTTATAACTCAGAAAGTTAAATAAGATGATGGAAATAATCTGTATATTGGCCAAGCCGTTCACTTCGACACCTTCCTGTGGTTAAGCTTTGGATCACCTTTGCAATCTGAAACCCAGTCCTTCCTACAGTGTTATTCTTTTCCTAATTTCCACTTAACATTAAAGGACATGTGTCCTTGTGGAGAGGCATGACTCCAGTAAGGAAGGAGTAGTTGTACTTCTAACAGTATTACTTGGTTACAAGGAGAGACATAATACAGTAAGTCATAGAAATTACCACTTGAGGATGTCGGGTGTTGCCATCGAACTTGGACAGATCTGGAACTGTGCGGCCGTGTGCTATTATATTCTCCATGGAGCTTTTAGTGCCTTAAGGCTATTGGATAAGATTATTAAATGCATAAAGGATAATGATTCTTGTAGCTTTCTGTCCAATCACAAATGCTGAAACACTTTAACTTGGTTCTTAAGAGCTTTTGATCTATGGACGACCAGTGTATGTGACCCTAATAGCCAGAAGATCCAGCAGGTTTGCTGGGACGCGCTTCCTCAAGAGAGGCGCAAACTGTGAGGTAAGATGACAAACTGAGTTGCTGTAATGTCGGTTTCACTGATGAGGACAAAGCTGTGGACTTCTGAGGAACTAACTTCTTAACGTCCCAATGTATTTTATTTGTGTGCATGCACATGTGCATGGGTATGTATGTATGTAGGGGTCTGCGCATGCACATATGTGTGCATGTGGTGGTCAGAGGGCAACTTGTAGCTGGAATCAGATTGCCAGGCTTGGCAGCAGGGGCCTATTTTGCCCACTGAGCCCTAATCAGTGGATTTAAAAAGTGGAGTGTTTTTAGTCTGGGATTTAGTATTTATTATCAAGAGAATAAATAATTCTCCAGAGTATGAAACTCTTAAGGAAAAGGGGCCTTGAGTCCTTCTGACACCAGTGTTACTCGGATCTTCACCTTGGTCTTCAGAAGTGAAAGTTTTAGATTTTTTTGTTCTTTATCTCCTGCATAATTTCACATGATTATTTTTCTTTTTCTCTGTCCTACCATTTGCACTGGTGTTTCCCAGTGGTAATATTTCACACGCTGTTTGCTATTTGTGTTAACTTGATTTCTTTCTAGTCTGTTTTCTGCTTTTATTTTCTGGTTTTTTTGTTTGTTTGTTTTTTAGACAAGACTATTAATTTATTATCTTATTTGCTAATGGTACAAATGTATTATTAAAGTTTTTATTGAACTTATTTTTGTCTCTTTTGTTTAGCTTCTCTATAGTTTACTGATTATCCACATCTATTAATTTTTATGTTTTTCTGACTTTCTTTATCATGTTTTAACGGTTCTGCTTTTCCAGTGTGTACTCTAAACACCTCTTTCAAGATGAATCAAGTTATAATTTCATTGTATACTTGAGTTATTTCATGTAAAAGTTCTAAGAGCACAAGCTATGTTTAACTGCGCCTTTCTTTCCAGGGTGATGTTGCAAATGAGGTGGAGACTGAGCAGATCCTCTGTGATGCCTCCGTGATGTCTTTTACCGCAGGCAGTTACTCTTCTTACGTACAAGTTAGAGGATCTGTTCCCTTATTCTGGTCCCAAGACATCTCAACTATGATGCCGAAACCTCCCATTACACGTGCGTGGGCCAGCCTGTCAGGAGTTGCTTTTGTCTGCTGTCATTCAAGATGATGAGTGCTGTCACATAGCTCTAATAAGTGGCTGGGTTTTGGTGAAATGTTGGTCTCTGAGCAAGATTATATGGAGGAGTAACTTTTATTACCTTTCTGCAGTGAATTCATTCTTAACTTTAACTATTAGTAAATTGAATGTTACTTTGCTTCAGAAATGGCAGACTCATTCAGATTTAATACTGACTGAGTGTCCATTGAGCTGGTTCAGGGAGTCTGGGGAGGGAAAGTGTCACGTTAGTTGAACTGTGTCTCTTTGCAATGGTTTGCAAGCCCTGTGTCTTTGACTTTTTGCCTCACAGTTCCATTCCCCTCTTCTGTCCCCAGTGGACCAGGCGGATCCCTTTGCACACGTGGCTGCTCTTCACTTTGACCAGATGCTCCAGAGGTTCGGCTCCCCAATCATCATCTTGAACTTAGTGAAGGTATGGTGTGCTTCTCAGATACTCTAATGGCCTTTCTGAAGACCAGAAGCACTGGCCAGCTGTGCTCTGCCTTCCCCAGGAAAAGAGGGAAAAGGAGGGAAGGGGTGAGTGCAGAGGGAGAGGAAGAAGGTGAGGTGTCTGCTGTGCCAACATGCTGTGTCTGAGTTGTTCTTTGGTCTTAACTTCCATGTCACTGCTTCTGGGCTTCCTTGGGGAACTGGTACTAGATCTTTCTAAAGGACGAGCATGATTTAGTCTACTAGGCTCCTGATTTCCTTGTGTGAACTAGATCTACGTTAAATTCCTTAGTCCCACAGATCAAATGGGTACACCCTCACCTTGCTACAGCCCACTCCCTTGACAGTCTGTAAGAACCACAAACCAGTATAGCAACAGGACCAAAAGGCTTCATTCAGAAATATGGTTCAAGAATCAGGTGGGCTTGTGAGGAGCTCAGGCAAGGTGGTGTAATTGTTTCTTACCTCCCCATCAGAGTACACTGACTAGTCCATACAGGGTTTGGATTTAGTCAGGGTTTCTGTTCCTGCATAGACATCATGACCAAGAAACAAGTCGGGGAGGAAAGGGTTTATTCAGCTTACGCTTCCACACTGCTGTTCATCACCAAAGGAAGTCAGGAGTAGAACTCAAAGAGGTCAGGAAGCAGGAGCTGATGCAGAGGCCATGGAGGGATGTTCTTTACTGGCTTGCTTGCTTCCCCTGGCTTGCTCAGCCTGCTCTCTTATAGAACACAAGACTACCAGCCCAGGGATGGTACCACCCACACGGGGCCCTCCCCCCTTGATCACTAATTGAGAAAATACCTTACAGCTGGATCTCATGGAGGCATTTCCCCAACTGAAGCTCCTTTCTCTGTAATAACTCCAGCCTGTGTCAAGGTGACACACAAAACCAACTAGTACAGGGTGTGTGCATAATTGGACGTGCAGGTCAGTAGAGGGCAATAGAGCCCAATAAATTTTATTTATACCCATTGTACCCAAGTGAATTAAAAGCACCTCAGCTAGTGGCTAAGAAGACCTTGAAAACATCAATATAAAGGCTTTACTATATTATGTATATTAATATACATAATACACAGCAGTGCCCAGCAATATAGTACATGTGACATTATTCCAAGACGTTGGTTAGCAAATGTTAGCTTAGTAAGCAAGCAAACAAACAAACCAAGGGAGATGAGGGAGAGAATGAAGCAGGTGTGTCTTTTTGGGTTCTGTGATCACATGCAGCCAAGGACTGCTTCACAACTGTCTTTAGATGTTAACTGTACACATACTTATTCATGAATGCAGAAGTTGTATATTCATGTCTCGTTCCCTGGCTGCTCGGGGTAATGTAAGTTGGAACTGGATAATCTATAACTTTCAATATTGAAAAGTAGCAGTAATGTACACAGTTTGAAAATTAAGGTAGAAAACTTTAATGAAAACATTTGTTTATCTGCTGCTAGGCCTGGTAGCGCAGGCCTGTCATCCCAGTTATTCAAGAAGCAGAAGCAGGGGGATCACACGTTTACGGCCTACCTATGCTGCAGGGTGAATTTTAGTCTTGCTTGAGCAACTTAGTGAGACCCAAAGTGAAAAGAGGCGAGAGGAGGATGTGTCTCAGTGTTAGAGCACTTGTCTACATGTGTGAGGCCCAGGTTTCAGTCCCTGGAGTTGTACAAGCTGTGATAAGTGTGAGTGCTTTTCCACTAAGTATAGATTAGTAGTATAGCAGCAAATTACCAGTAAAGCAGAGAGTGCTGAGCTACTAGTGGAACAACCTAACTCTAGATGAGTGGATCTTGTTCCTGCTTTACAGAGTGTAATTGAAAAGTGCTTGTAAATAGAACCCCGAATAACTACAGTGCTTGGAATTCTGTATTAATTATGGACATTAAAAATGCTACTTAATGCCTGTAACTGAACCCAGCCTGGTTTGCCTCCCTATCATCTGCCAGTGCAGTTTGAAGTGAGTTTTACAAAAACGTTTATTTATAAGGTGGCCAAGCATGTGGAGACAGGAAAGCTAGCTCCAGAGCCCCCTCTCTTGCATAAGGTGTAAGGTATTTGTGTTTAAAGAGGCAGGCTCGGGGGTGGGGTGGGTGGGGTGGGTAGGCAGGGTCTAAGGTACGAGGAAGGATAATTGGAAGTAACCAAAAGTGGACGCATTGATGATTTACACTGTGCAGTCGGATTGCACGGCTCTTCGTAGGATGTGAGTCCAGAGGACTTAGTACTGTCCTCGTACAATGAGGGTGGACTTTGGTCTCCTGGTGTTGTTATGCCCTGAGTCCAAGGGAAACCCAGATGAGCCCAAGATCTTCCAAGTCCACTGCAACTTGCAAAAGAGCCTTTTATTGTTTCAAGTTTGAACTCAGATCACATGTCCTGCACTGCACTCACAGGGTGAATGCTGACAAGCAATGCCTGAGTCTGGAAAGCACTGGGTTTATATACAGTATAGTTAGGAATCCCCTGAATGTTCACAGTTTGGTGGGACGGAACTGAAAATGGGAGGGGGGTTAATGGGTGTCTGCTGTGGGGTTATCAGGAACTAATTTTAACTGTCTGTGACCTCTGATTACCTTTTCTCCATGATTTAAATGCAGGGCCCTAATCTCCTAGAGTTTGTTATTTCTCTAAGGTCTCAAGGACAGTCACCTGGAGAGTTCTGCTGTTTATCAGGAAGAGTGTTGGTTTCTGGAGATGCAAAGGCAGGGAGGGGAGGATGTCTCATGCTAGAGTTTGGCTCCTCAGGATGTCTCCATTAAGGGGGAGTTTTATGGGTAGTGCCATTCTAAGGCTAGGCTGGGTTCCCTTGGAGTGGTCAGGGAGGAGGAGGGAGCCCTGGGCTTGCTGCAGGAGAACGCAGCACAGAAACCAGCTATCTTTACATTGTGTTTGCTGCGGGCTGGAGGGAGGAAGGGAGCTTCTGTGGGGAAAAGGCAGAGAGGCAAACTGTCTGTACACAACACCGAAGTCTCTCTGGTGAGACTTTTAAGAAATGGGACAGTTATCCACAGAGAGTTAGCATCAGTAATTTGGGGGTTACAACAGTGTCAAATACTCACTGGTCATGCAAACCGGAGTACGGGATCAGAGATTTCAGTTGAAGTGGACAGAAGCAGTATCTAAGTTGCTGGAAAACAGCTGGGCTGTGGTTGTCCTCACAACCCAGTGGTTAGAGGTCATCGCCTGTAATATGCTCATAGGAGGAGAGTACTCAGTCACATGACCTCTAAAATGGTTGACTAATGAGCAAAAGGCAGGCAGAGCTGAGGATCATCTTGGTCTTCCATAGGCCGAGCGGAAGATCACCCGGGTTCTCTGCAGGCCGAGCGAGAGGATTGTCGCAGTTCTCCGCAGGCTGAGTGGAAGGATCGGCCGTTTCTCTCCCCAGCTTTCTGATTCCCTCATGCTTTTTTACTTTGTGTGTACTGAGGCCAGCAAGGGGGTTTAAAGTTGTGCTTTCATGCTGGTCTGACAACCAGATCAAACTAGAGAGTAACTAGAGATTAAGGTGCTGTTTCATAGAACAGGACAGTCTTTTCACATGTGACTTTTTAAAAAAATAATGAAGCAACATTAGAGTTTATTAAGAAAATGTCTTAATGAAGATTTTTAATGTGAACCTAAGATCACGGACTGAGGCAGGGTGACAGGTGTGTAAGAGATTCTCTGTGATAGCACATGAGACAGGGTGACAGGCGTGTAAGAGATTCTCTGTGATAGCACATGAGACAGGGTGACAGGTGTGTAAGAGATTCTCTGTGATAGCACATGAGGCAGGGTGACAGGCGTGTAAGAGATTCTCTGTGATAGCACATGAGACAGGGGACAGGCGTGTAAGAGATTCTCTGTGATAGCACATGCTTGCAGTGTGTGTGCACCTCTTAGAGAGAGTCCTCAGAATGATAAAGTTCCATTTGATTGGCTAATAATGAGGTTCAAACCTAGGACCTCTCACATGCCTGGCATGAGCCCAGCCCCTGGGCCACACCCTCAGCCCTGTCATGAGCGACTTTGTGAACAGGATGAAGCAGATGCTTCTTGTTTTCACTTGGAGGAAGATCACGGTTAGTTGTGGTTAAACCATCAAAGAATGTCTGTGTCTGCTTCTCACACAGCTACTGTGTGAGGTTGCCAAGAGGAAACACGAATGCTCTCTTTTGCCCATTTGCCTTGTTGTGAACCCCTCCTTCTGTGGGCACCCCCTCTCTGGGGCCCACTGAAGCACAGGATGATTCTTAATTCTCTGTTCTTATGTCATATATAATTTCTCTATTTGTTTTATTCAGCTGTGTAAAAAATACCCTTGTTTGTTTCAACAATGGTTATTTTCCAGTTGGTGACAATTGGAAAGCAGTCACCATGATTGAAAACAGCACAGGAATACTTTCTTTTCTTTTTAAGATGTATTTATTTATTATCTCTAAGTATACTGTAGCTGTCTTCAGACACACCAGAAGAGGGCGTCCGATCTCATTATAGATGGTTGTGAGCCACCATGTAGTTGCTGGGATTTGAACTTAGGACCTCTGGAAGAGCAGCCAGTGCTCTTAACTGCTGAGCCATCTCTCCAGCCCCAACACAGGAGTACTTTGATACCAGAAGTAGCTCTATATGTCACTTAAGTCTCTGCTACAGTTTTTCTTTGTTTTAAGTAAAGGCCCAAATGAAGGTAACAGCAATAGCTAATTTTTCTGAAGACTTTGCTATGAACTTCCAATACTTTGTTGCATTTTAACCCCTCATTATGAATGTGGGGGGATATACTGCTGTTAGCCCAAGGAAATGTGTTAGCCTTTCTGAAGGGTAATGGGCAGTAGCTTGGAGCTGCAAAGTAGCATAGTCTCCATTAGTGAGAGGCAGTGTGGTAACCTAGGAGGTGTGGCCAGCAGGGAGACAGGGCAGAGCTCTGGTCCATGAGTGCTTTCCAGCCACAGGTCGTTCTGCCACTGTGAAGTGGGAGAAGTGCCTGTCCTGCTACCTCATGGCTGCTTTGTGGGTCGGATTTGAAAAAGCACTGTAGTCCTCTGTGTAGGGATTGTCTGCCCAGACCATGCTGATTTCTCTCTGTGCCCAGCAACCGTCTGGTTGCAGTGGTGGGTTCTCCTGGGCAGTGGTGGGTTCTCCTGGTCCTGGATAAATGAGCATTGCTACCAGAGTAGGCTGTGGATATGTGGGCCAGGCTTGTATGGAGCATACTGGGGACACTGACAGATCAATAGAGAGAAACCCAACCTCCGAGGCTCTTCAGAGCTGCTGGCCCTCACTCAGTGAAGATGTCTTATTTTGAATTTATATTGTTTACATTTTAGTAACATTTACCATTTTTAAGAATAGATTTATTGATTTTATGTGTGTTTTACCTGCATGTGTGTCTGTGCACTGTGTCTATTTAGTTTCTAAAGAGATCAGAAGAGGGCATCAGATTCCCCTGGAACTGGAGTTATGCATGCTTATGAACCATCCTGTGGGTGCTGGGAATTGAACTTGGGTCCTGTGCAAAAGTAATAACCGCCGAGCCAGCTCGCCAGCCCCACATTTAAGACTTGAAATATAGAAAGTATCTCAAATGTTTTTGATAAAGGAGAGGGAGAAGAGAAAGCATGAACGGATTCTGAGTGAAGAGCTGGTGGCTGCGGTCACTTACCTGAACCAGTTCCTGCCACCGGAGCACACCATTGTCTACATTCCCTGGGACATGGCCAAGTACACCAAGAGGTGAGTGAGAGCAGAGCCTGGCTGAGCCTCCCCAGGGACACAGCTCCTTCAGTGTCCTTGGTGAGACTTAGGTGAGGATGTTGTGCTTCCAGCGGATGTCAGGCTTCCCCCTGCATGGTCTGTCACCTCCTCTCTCTGTTCCTGACGGGCACCAGTGCCACCATTTCCTGTTTCTTCTCTCCTCTCGGGTCATCTCTCTTGTAGATGAGTAGGCAGTGACTCTGTTGATAGGAAGTTCGAGCTCCTCACCCTGTGGATCAAGCCCGTCAGCTGGTTGGTTCTGGATGCTGGAACTTAAACTTACTCAGGGCTGATCTGTTTGAGAAAGCCTGGTCTTTATTGCCTACAGCTTGTCCCACCCCAGGGTGGTCCTGTTGCCTGCCGCCCACCTCCATTGCCGCCCTGTCCCATGTTGCCTCTCTTAACCTCCAAGATTTGGTTCAAAACTAATCTCTGCTAAGGAACCTTTCCCACTGAGCCTTTCCCACTGAGCCTTTCCCACTGAGCCTTTCCCACTGAGCCTTGTGCTGTCTTCTTCCGAGCGTACCATGCATCACAGAAGCTCTGGGGTTAGTTACTGTCACTGTAAGACTCTGTCAACTTAACTTATCAGAGACCCCTTGAGTGAACAATGTGGAGTTGGGGATCAATGCAAAAGCAAGAGGAATTTTATTGTCCAGCATGCTGGGGTCACCCTGTACATGAAGGAGAGAGAGGACAACCCCGCACAGCGACTGTTTAAACAGTTTTCAGAGCAGCAGCCACTAGGCACAATGTGATTGGTAGAACAGTGTGACTTTTAAACTGATTGGTCTTTAGGGAATGAGGTGGCAAGGACTTCCCTTGTTTGTAGGTGGTTAATGGTCAGTCTGCTGTGCGAATGAAATGTGTCTACCTGTTCTGCGCCTTCCCCACCCACAGGTGGCTGATGGTCAGTTCCCCCCACCCCCCACTCCTCTGTGGTCTGAGGCATGTAATTAGCCTGTCCCTTCCGGAGGGGAGGGGTGCCTAAGTGCTTCATGACCTCTGTCTTCCAGGAGGGGAGGGATCTGGTGGAATTTTCCATAGTTCCTGAGCATATTGCTTTGTATGTGTGGTGGGTTTTTTCTCTCTGAATCTTTTTATGGAGTTAGTGCTCCAGGCATGCACATGTGCACCCACTTCCTGGAGCATGTTAGTTAAATAGTCTGAAACAGTCACATTTTTTCTTCCCCTGCTGCTGTTCTTTGCATAGTCATTGCCTGGTTATGTAGGGATTTGACTGACAGCTACTGAGGAGGGGAAGGCTCACAGGAACCTTGAGTGAAGGTGCCTAGAGTGAGGAATATGCCAGTATTTGATATGTTATTGGCTTGTTAGTTATTGAGTTCATATTATATTTCCAGCTTAATTATTTCCATGTTTCTGTTTCATAAACTGCAAGATTAAAACAATTAAGTTCCCGAATGTAGTTACTTTTGATGTTGTTTGCTTTAGATGGAAAAGTAATTATTTGTTGATACCTAAGTTCTCACTCTCCTGCTTTCCTTTCTCAGTAAGCTGTGTAATGTTCTTGATCGGCTGAATGTGATTGCAGAAAGCGTGGTAAAGAAGACTGGATTCTTTGTAAACCGCCCTGATTCTTACTGCAGCATTTTACGGCCAGATGAAAAGTGTGTATGATACTTAAAATCTTACGTGAGAGATGGGGATATGGAACATTCACTATACAAGTCCCTAGAGCCACACCACCAAGCCAGGGTGACATGTGGTTGCCATCCCATCTTGGGGGTGGGAGCAGAGGGAGGCAAATCCCGGGGCACAATGGCTCAGAAGTTAAAGACTTCTTCCACCTAGCCTGCATCCTGGCCCCCATATATTAGGAAATGACTCCCGAATGTTGTCCTCTGACCTTTGTATTGGGTATTGTGAGGTACACAAACACCCCACCCAGCACACCATTACCACATACACAAAGAAAATGTAAGTCAAGGTATTTGTTCTATGTACAAATATTGTAGGGGGTTAGGGAGAGGACTCAGTGAGTGACAGCACTTGTCTTGCAAGCATGAGGTCCTGCTTGTGAATGGCCAGCACCCGTGTGAGAACCTAGGCATGGCTGTGTGTGTCTGTAACTCCAGCACTCGGAAGCAGAGAGTCACTTCCACATACTTGCAGCTCGTGAGTGTGCACATGGGTGTATGCACACATACACAGGTATGCACATGCACACACTCATAAAATATCATGAGTACAAGAAGTCTGTGCTAACTAGAGGACGGATGGACGGACAGATAGACGAACAGATGGATGGACAGTGTTTGGAACATTCCCTGTGTGCTTGGGAACTCTATAGTGGTTATGTACCTTCAGATGGAAGCCACTGGAGTTGTATCATCCTCTGTGTAGAAGAAACATGACATAAAATGTGCATAAAGTAAACTCGTCTGTAGTGAATTCATTGTTTACTATTTAGTAGACCAGAGAAGTCTTTCTGACTAATAGTGGATGCTTTCATGAAAGTAGAGACTGGCAGCCTGCCATAGTGATTCCTCGCAGCTTGTTTGCTGGTGGCTCCTGAAAAGGATGCATTCCTTATTTACATGTAAAGGAACCAATGCCATGTATTTCCAGCATTTGATTCTCAACATAGTTAACTATGATGGTGGAAGGAGGGAGCCGGAATCAAACACAGTGTCTACGTTTGCAAGAAGCCTTCTACTATCGTTTCAGGGAATCTTAAGGTACAGGGAGAAGACGAAGCTGTGGAAGGCTTTACTAGGGAGGTGCCTGCATTTGTGCATGGTTACAGAGACTGGAGAAAGATATGGGCTTGAAGGAAAGCCAAGGCAGTCTGGTAGGACACAGAGAGGGTGCCCACGAGGGACACGAGCACCTTACGATGCCTCCATCCCAAGCTTTCTTTGAGTGTGGTGACTGTCTCAGTTATTCGCACCTAACAGAGCAAGAGAGCAGAAGTATCTGATGTCAGACATCTTCCCTTCTAATGCTGTAGCTCTTAGAACTACAGATATATACTATGCAATCCCCACCCCTTTTAAAAATGGAAAACAGGGTTGGGGCATGGCTTAGTTGTAGTGCATGTGCTCAGGGAGCCCAGGGCTGGCTTTAGTTCCCAGTGCTGGACGACAGTGGAATGTAAAGCATCTGTTTTTACACACAGGTGGAATGAACTAGGAGGTCATGTGATTCCCACTGGTCGGCTCCAGGTATGGATAATGTTATATTCATAATGAGTACAATCTGTGTCCATGGTCAGTAATGTTTTGGGGGTTTAGGACTTGGTTTTTGTTTTGTTTAGTCTAGTTTGAGACAGGGTCTCACTCTGCAGCCCAGGCTAGTCAGACACCCACTCTGTAGATCAGGCTTTCCTTTTCCTACCTGCTTTTGCTTCCCAGGTGCTGGGATTACAGGTGTCTGCTGCCCTACGTACCCAATTCACTTTTTGTAATGTTTTCTATTAGCAAATATGAAGAGGTATTTGATGCAAAATTATTGATAACTTGGAAAGTTTGTTTTTAAAAGCCTTTTTGCTAGTGTTTAAATCTTATATAAATATATAGCTGATAATATATAGCCTATACATTTTTCTACATATAAATTTTTATTACTGGAAATTTAAAAACAAGAATATGGAACTAATAGGTTAGATTTGTTTTATAAAACAAGCTAGTGTGCATTACACTTGTTAGCTATGCTTTAACCATGACATGGCTTGTGACAATGACTGCTTTCTGCTCTTTCAAAGGACATAAGCTTGGTTCCCAGCACCCTATCTGTCCCACCCTTCTGCAGGGTGACTCTGCTTCAGGGAAACTGATGCCATCTGTGACTTTGTGGGCACTAGTACATACAGGCACTCACACACATACACACTACACACTCATATTCATACATACACACACACCACAAATACACATCTACACGCACAGCTTTAACCACTAAAAGGTTGGTTTGTAGGATGAAGGAGCAATATCAGATGAAAATCCATATTTGACTAATTAGTAAATATAGAAAATAGTAGATGTTTGCTTTATCTTGTTGAGCCTATGAGTTTAATGATGCTGTCAGAGCAACATTAAGTGAACAGTAAACATAACCTTATCTGATTAGTAAATTGTTCTTTATTACTTGTTCTTTAAACTCTGAACTATACCAAAAATTAATACTTGTTCAGGATTAGCACCCACAGCGTTTTCTCTGTTACTTCAAGGGAAGAATTTCCCTGTGCTTGGAAGTAGTCCAGGTGTCTGAACAGTGACCTGAAAACCTCCCTGTGCTCTTTGTAGACCGGCATCCTTCGAACCAACTGCGTGGACTGTTTGGATCGCACCAACACGGCACAGTTCATGGTGGGCAAGTGTGCCCTGGCTTACCAGCTGTATTCCTTAGGGCTGATTGACAAGCCTAACCTGCAGTTTGATACGGACGCAGTGAGGTAATCCTTATCTGCTGCAGACAGCAGTGACAAAAGCAGGCTTGACTCGCAAGGATTTTATAACTCCTTTCTACTTTTAGCTTCTCTAAGGTTTATGGCTAAATGACAGCGTTCAAGTTGCTTCTATTTCTACTGCGTGTTTGTATATTACAGCCGTTGGACATTGTGTTGTTTGCTTGTGTTATCATTAACAAAGTACATAGACAAACTAGTAGGTTAAACTAAAACCCAATGGCACTGATAGATGGTGCAGCTTCTGCACACATGCTGAGCTGGAGGTATAAAGTGTGTGAGACAGGTTTTTCACCCAAGATTACTGCTCCTGAGCCGATGGTTGGCTCTGTGAAAAAAGCAAGTATATGGCTTGCGTGTCTGCTGGCGTCCAGACCAGAATGTCCCAGTCACCCTTAGGTCCGAATTGAAATCCTCACCCCCAAAGTGGTGGTATCGGGGATGGGACCTTTGGGACATGCTTAAATCTAAGGGCAGAATCCCTATACCTGGGGCTAGTGTCATATTAAAAGTGACCAAGGAGTGTTTGTGAGCCTCTTCCTCACCCGAGGACAAAGCAAGGTGGCCCCGACCATCCTGAGTGAGGTAACCCAATCACAAAAGAAGTCACTTGATATGCACTCACTGATAAGTAGATATTAGCCCAGAAACCTAGAATACCCAAGATACAATTTGCAAAACACAAGAAAGTCAAGAAGAAGGAAGACCAACGAGTGGATACTTTATTCCTCCCTAGAATAGGGAATAAAATCCTCATGGAAGGAGTTACAGAGACAAAGTTCGGAGTTAAGATGAAAGGATGGACCATCCAGAGACTGCCCCACCTAGGGGTCCATCCCATAATCAGCCACCAAAACCAGACACTAGTGCATATGCCAGCAAGATTTTGCTGAAAGGATCCTCTTGTGAGGCCATGCCAGTGCCTGGCAAATACAGAAGTGGATGCTCACAGTCATCTATAGGATGGAACATAGGGCCCCCAATGGAGGAGCTAGAGAAAGTACCCAAGGAGCTGAAGGGGTCTCCAACCCTATAGGTGGAACAACAATGTGAACTATGAGTACCCCCAGAGCTCGTGTCTCTAGCTGCATATGTAACAGAAGATGGCCTAGTTGGCCATCATTGGGAAGAGAGGGCCCTTGGTCTTGCAAACTTTATATGCCTCAGTACAGGGAATGCCAGGGCCAAGAAGTGGGAGTGGGTGGGTAGGGGAGCAAGGCGGGGGTGAGGGGAGGGTATAGGGGACTTTTGGGATAGCATTTGAAACGTAAATGAAGAAAATATCTAATAAAAAAAAAAGAATTAAATGGGCCTTTGCTAGACAGTGAATGTTGATTCATTTACCTTAGATGTTGTAGCTCCTAGAACCCTGAGAAATAAAGGCTTCTTGGTTATAAGTCACCTTGTTTATGCTACACCGTTACAGTGGTCCAAATAGAACAAGGCCCTGTCTGTAACAAGACAATGTGTTTAACAGCACTCAGAGGGACCAGATGGTATCATGGGAAATGAGTTACCCTGGCAGACCGTGGATGATAGGAGTGCTTCTGACATGGCGAGACACAGCTTGGTCCAGCCAAGTTATGTTTTTGGTGCCTAATTTTCTCATTGGAGTTTTCTGTATGAAACAACACATTTTACACTTATACTCATTTTAAGCTGCTGAAGAGTCCACATGAGAGATTCAGAAGGATTCATAATGTAAAAGACTTTTCCTAAGTCTGGCCTCCTGAACGGCTTGTGCAATCATTTGGGTTAATTTTTTTGGTGATGGAGACTGTCCCCAGGGCGCATGCTCCATCCCTGAGCTTTGCCTAATCCCTTTCTCCATTTTCCATTCATTTACATGCTGCCTTAGAATTCACTGAGTCCAAGCAGGTCTTGAACTTGTGATCCTCCTGGTTCAGTCTCCTTGGAAGCTGGGATTATGGACCTGGTGACAACATTGCTTAATGTGGGTTCTTCTGTGTAGGTTGTTTGAGGAACTCTATGAAGACCATGGAGACACCCTTTCCCTGCAGTACGGAGGCTCTCAGCTGGTTCATCGGGTAAAGACCTACAGAAAGATAGCACCGTGGACCCAGCATTCCAAGGACATCATGCAGACTCTGTCCCGGTACTACAGCAATGCCTTCTCGGGTGAGTACCAGCAGTGGGCGGTCCTACCACTCACATTTCAGCTACTTTTCTTCTGGTATGTGGACTCTTCTCTTTTTAGCTCTTTACTTAAATAAAGTTTTAATTATTTATAAATTTAAATAAAATGGACTTTGTGACTTAGAAGGTACTCAAAAACTATATTATGTTCAATACATAAATAAGTAAATATTAAGGTCCTTTTTGAGACTGGTTTTACATATCCCTGGTTGGCCTCAATCTTGCCGAGTAGCAGAGGATGACCTTGAACCTCTCCCTGAATGCTGGATTATAGGAGGGCCCCTCTACGCCTCATGTATAGGGCACTGGGGATTAAACACAAAAGTCTCTGCTTGCTAGGCAGGCAGTCTGCCAGCAGTTACTGTGTCCAGGTTCTGTGTTTTAAAGTGGGAGGGGCACTGTCACACTCTGCCACTCAGGATTGCAGTGTCCATGTGATGGACATGGTTGGCTTTCTAGACTCTTCCTCCTGGTGTCTTTCTCCTTCACTGTTTCTGAATGTAGAAGCTGGAAAGCGTTGAATCAGTTTTTTTCAAACAGGGGTTAACATCCAGGTAGTTATTTATGAATGTGACACTCAATTTAAAAATGTCAGCTAGAAGTGAATAATGACATTAGCATTAAATTACTCACCTAATCATACTTTTATGACCTCCAAGTACTAAGTCGTTCAGGTACAGGTTTCCAGTGGTCCTTTTCCTGCCTCCATTCAGAAGCCATCGTCAATATATATAATGCATATCACAGGCTGAAGCGATTATGAGACACATTTCCCTACACAGGTTCTCCAGGAAGAGCCCAGAGGATGATCCTATGAGATTTCCTCTCTTGAAGGGAAGAGGGGCAAAACCTTGAGGGACTGTGGGAGGAGGTAGTTGTTCTCTGGATGAACTGCTGTTGGTCTCCCATGCCTCACTCCCACTTCTTCACCTCAAGTGAAGAAAGGGAGAGGCTTCAGCGGGCTCTAGGCGCTGGCGTTGGAGGGATCCCATGTGTTCACTCTGGATGGCTATACCTCAGGTCTACAGCAGAGGGATGGCTGAGGAGAGTGCTATATGCTGAGAACTGCCTGCATACTTAGAGTAAACCTTATGGAACAGGAATGTTTAATGGTAACGAGATGGAAACAGGCTGACGGCTTTGGGTTGGTCTGGGCCCTAGCTACTGAGTTACCCCGGAGGACCAAGAGGCCCTGACAGCCACAGATCAGGGGTTAAAACTGGAAGCCTTCTCTTAAGTAAAATGGTACATGTGCTCACACTGAGGGAGTTGCAAGGGAGTCTGGAGCGATAGGAGCCTGAAACACCCTAGGCATCAACAGTTATTTTCAACATTTATGAGGCACAGAGCAAATGGAAGTGAGTCAGCTATTGCTGTTTGTCTGCAACAAAGAACCATGCACGGCAAGGTAAAGAGTACGCTATTGTCTCCACAGTCTTTGTGGGTCAGTGGGCCAGGCACGGTTGGGGGTGGGGCTGGGGTCTCCTGCTTAGAGTCCGAAGGCTGCAGTTGGGATAGTAATCAGGCCATCTCATTTGAAGTCCTAGCTAGGGAAGGAGCTGTCTCCAAGCCCTGTGTTTGTTGACAGATTCCAGTTCTGTCCTGAGGGCACAGGATACTTCCTGCTTCACAAATGGCTATGGAAAGAGCTCATTAGTGAGGCTGCTGGCAGGAGAGTCTCCCATAGGTTACTTAATCCTGAGAAGGACATCTTACTGCATGCCAGAGCCCACTCATCAGAAGCAAACCACAAGTCCTGTGCACATAACTAAACTGCTATCATAACCAGCAGACACTGTCTTCTAGTTGTGGATGCCTGAAGTCTTACAGTGTCAGTAGGGCAGTTCCCACTGAAAGCTATGGAGGAGAATCTGCCCTTGCTTCTGTCTGCCGGTGGCTGCTGACTGGCCCAGTGGCCCTCCTATAGCCTCTGCCTCCAGCCTTCCCACACACTTTACTCCTTGTGTTGAGGTTAGTCTTCGTGACGGTCTCTTCCGTGTTTCCCTTTCCTTTTCTTATGGGGACGCCAACTAGCCCTACTAGATCAAGAGCCTGCTGTACCCCAGTGTGATTGCATCTTAATTTGATTATATCTACAAAGATGCTATTTCTGAGTATGATCACGTTCCCTGGCATTGTGGAGTTCAGGCTTCCAGAACTCTGTGGAGACAGAAGACAGAAGGCTACAAGTGTACGCAGCAAGGACAGACTCCTGGGTGTGTGCCTCTGATAAAGGTTTAGGACTTCTCTTAGAGAAGCAGCATCCATCCACCTGCCCGGCCCTCTCCTGTCTCCATTGTCCTTGCAATGGGGATCCTGATTGACACTTAAGGACAAGGCTGCTTAGCAGGACTGGAAGACAGAAGTGAATGTAGATATATAGACGTTTTAGAAAGAACGGCACAGTTTAGAGGGTAACGCTGGTGCTGGAGATGAGTGTGTACAGATAGAACGGTACAGCCAAGTTATGCAAACTGGAGGGTGAGATGTTATGAAAGGCTCTATGAGTAACGTGGCTGTAGCACGTCTTTATTTTAAGAAGCATGGTGACACTGAGGTGTGCACCTTATATTGTCATAACTGAGTATTACATAATGCTGAGTATAGAAAGGTCTTCTTTCAGTCAGTTCTGTGTGATGCCTCTGGGCCGAGCAGGAAGATATTCAATATTAAGACACTGTAGTACTGAAATTAAGTGATTGTGAATTTGGTCCTGTTTGTATAGACAGATGGTTGCTGTGTGAACCACTCTTTGAACCTCTTGTTGGACCCATTCTAAAAATAGTGCTTAAAGTAGATACTGTTATTCAGGCCGGTGGTCCCAGTTGGGTAACTGAGGTAGAAAGACAGTTGAACCTATGAGTTTGGATGTAGCCTAGGAAACAGCATAGTCTATCACAAATACACACATGCACACGCATGCATGCACATGCAACAGTTCTTGAGGTCACATGTCAGTGTGCTTAGGGTTTTGTCTCTAGAGAGCATCTGCTGGCTTCCAGCCTGACAGCTTTCCCAGGTGTGTGGAGGGTGCCTTACTGGAAAAGCATAGTTACCTAGGCATCTCCCTTAGATGCCAGGAAGAACCTTTAATTCCCTGTGAAACTGTCCCCCTGCCTCCTTTTCAATATTTAAATTTTGCCAAGCCTGTGGTTTCTTGCTTTAGCATCTTGATTTTAAATCCTATTATGAGGGGAAAAAAAGACTGCCTGCTGTACTTAATAATAGAATACACACACACACACACACAAGCACACATGCACATACACACAAGCACGCATGCACACACACATGTTCATATGTGCACACACACACACACAAAGTGCATATGTATAATTTAAGTGTAATAAATGCATAGAAGTGGACCATATTCTTTTCAAACATATTTCGAAAAATAAAATGCATGCTCACCAAGTGAAGACTGCCATGCTCACTCACAGGCAGTACTGAGCTGATTTTCCCAGTGCCAGGAGGAACTCTTCGGGTGGCCCTCGTTTTCCATTTTTGGCTTTTTTCTGAAAGGGAACATGCAGGGGAATGCATGGAGAGCACTTGTCCTTATCACAGATAGTGAGATGACTTTCCGAGGTCATCGGCAGGGCACAGAGTTTAATGAGTAAACCCTATTCTTCTGCTATAGTAGAAAAAAAATTGCAAAAAAAAAAAAGTCCTCGTAGCATCTGGAAAGCCATTGATAACTGATAAAGCCAAGTCCCTCCACCCCTTGTGCCACCACAGCAGTTAGACATGACAGGGGAAGCTCTAAGTTTTCTCTCTCAGTACAGGCTGGAGGGAGCACATTGCAGACAGTGTGTCAGTCTCATGACACTATTCCCTAGCACAGCCTTTCTCCAGCTCCCCAGAATGGCTGCTCCATGCCTCTGTGACCCTGAACCCCAGCCACTAACATGAGCTCACAGTTCATCAAGAAAGTCAAAGTCATGGAAGGGAACTTCCCTTCCCTGCCAACTGCAGAAACCTTGCATGTCTGCACAGAGCCTGCCTTATGATGTGTCTCTGCCCTCTGCTCTGTTCTGAGTTGCAACCTGCTCTTGCATTCCTATAGTATACCCTTGTTGTTGCACACAGCTTCTCTCTGTCTTCTGCATCCCTTCTGTTAACCAGAGCCCAGGAGTGTTTTCTATCCAACCTCCTGTCTCTCTCTAGCCCCACATCTCACTCCTGCTACAGCCCCAGCTCTCTGCTGGCCTGAGCAGACTCTCTTGTAACTATGTCAGGATTGCCAGCAGTCTACATGTTGCCGTATTCCTTGGTTCCTTCTCTGTCTCTCTTCAACTTTGGTCTGGGCCAACACTTCTTCTTTCCCACTATCTCACCCAGACTCTGGATGGCTGCTCTATGTCTAAACCGTCATTCTCTCTTCTCCTTCTGCACTTTTACCCTCAGGACCTCCTCATATATTTGATGATCAGACACATCTGCATGCCTACCTCACCCTCCTGTTGACTAACTTGTGTTCTCTACTGAGGAGGAAGCCGAAATGAAAGTAAAGCCAGCACGTCAGTTAGCCCGCTCTGATGTGCAGGCTTCCTGCCTCTCTCCGGCTGGTGGCAGAATTCCATGCAGTTGTGGACTGAGGCCCCATGTTCTCATAGGCAGCTGGCTCTGATTCCAAAGGTGACCCGTGCTTGCTCTGTTTTATAGCCCTTATTGGCACACTGAATCCATTTTGTCCTTCAGATTACTATATGATCCCGTCTGCCTTCCTCTTCTGCCTTTAAAGGCTTCACATAACTACAGATAATTTAGAAAATTTCCCTGTTATCTTGAAGTTGTTATGAGTAATTCAGTTATATTTGCAAAATACCTTTTACAATGCAAAGTAAAGCATTTCTAGGTAAGACACTAGGGAACAAAGGTGTTAGGTCCAGATTATTCTCTTCCTACCATATTTCTCTCATATATGAGTCTCAAAGTAACTGTGCTTGGTGAGGTGCGCTATAATCACAGCACTTGGGATGCTAAGGCAGAATGATCTTGAGTTCAAGGCCATTTTGGAGTACACAGCAAGTTTAAAGCCAGGTTAAGCTACACAGCGAGACCCTGACTCACAGAAACAAAAGCTAGAGATTTGGTTTATTGCCTAGCATGTGTAAGGCCCTGGATTTGACTCCTAAACAACTCACAGATACCACACATAGCCACCACATAACCCCCCCACCCCCCCCATACATACCTATCACACACATACAGCATACCCATCACATACCCCCCCCCACCACGCGCCACCTCATGTTTCTTGAATTTAATTCCCAAATGCAGTACCACACACCTTTAATCTTTAATCCTAGCAGTAGGCCAGCAATCTGTGAGTTCAGGCTAGCTTGATTGCATGGTAAGTTCCAAGCCAGTCAAGGGTTTTAATAAAGCTAAGTAGAGAGACTTTGTCTCAACAAACAAACAAATAATAAATGCGGGTGTGTGTGTGTGTGTGCGCGCACACACACACACACAGAGCAGCCACACACATTCCCCTCAGATTTACCATTTCTGAGCCAGAAACTCTTAGTTGTCTTTAACCTGTTTCTCCACTCATTTTTTCCACCTCATATCTAAGAACCATCCTTAAATCCTTCAGGTACCTCATCAGCCATCTTCCCACAGTCTCCTGTGTTAGCACCTCATCAGCCATCTTTCCACAGTCTCCTGTGTTAGCAAAGCTTGTTGACTCTGTGTCCTAAATACAAATGGAAGCCTTCTGTTATTTCCTGCCCCCCTCTCCCCTCTCATCTTCTCCTCTCTTCTGCCTTCCCCGCCCCTTCCCTCCCTTCCCTGCCTTTCACAGTGGGATCAAACCTAGGGCTTTTGCTACTGAGCTGTACCCTGAGCCCTCTCCACAGCAGACCATTTGGACAACAGCACCTCTCAGAAGCTGCGGTGGCTCTGACTCATCTCTAAGTCTACCATCGCTACCTGCTGCTCGCTCGCTCGCTCGCTCGCTCGTAGGCAGTGTGGTTCATTTATTTTCCCCAGAGGAACTGCTTATGCTGAGGGTGGTATCTTTTTTATTGATTCTTTCTGAATTTCACATCATGTACCTTAATCCCACTCTCCTTCTTATCTCTTTATATCTGCCCTCTGTCCTTGCAACCTCCCCCCAAAAGAGAACAAAAAATAAAAATAAATAAATAAATAAATACAATAAAAACAAAAAAAAGAAAGAAGAAAAGAAAGGTAGGTAGGTAGATAGATAGATAGATAGACAGATAGATCTTTCTGTGGACAATGTAGCCAGTGTGTCATACAATATACCCTTTGCCCAAACATCTTTACTTTGAAAAACCTTTGCAATGAGTCACTGGTCTGGTTCAGGCTCTGGCTTCTGCTACACTATCAATACTGGGGCCTCTGGGACTCCTCTCGGATCTCCTGCTTGCTGTTGCCCTGTGTCATAGACCCTGCAGCTTTGTTCTGCAGGACCTGCCTGCTCCTTCATGTGCTTTGGCAGTTCATAGGTGGGGTAAATGTTGGGGGAGGGCCAACTCAAAGCATTGGATCTGGGCTTGGGTGGCAGCTGTCCTGCAGCTGAGCCCTGAGAGCCAGCTCTCCTGTCTGCAGTAGCCGGCAAGATAGACCAGCTCTCTCCTGCTCATGCTATCAGGGCCAGCTCTCTGACACCATCCTGGACATGGATGGGGTCAGCTCTCCTGAGTGCTGCAGCTGGTGAGGGGTGGGGCTGGCTTTCCCATGCTCACATAATCAGGGCCAGCTCTCCTACACTGTAGGTGAAGGTCGCAGACAGCTCTGCACAGCCCTTAGACATCAACGTGGCACTCCAGGCCAGGGGTGTCCGAACAGCCTTTGGTGGAACCATGGGCAATGGATATTAACATAGACCCCACTCCTGCACGGCTGTGGATCCAGACAAGGGCTTCCGTGTTAGCGCAGGCCGGGACATCTCCGTGACCTCGGGTGGCAGTGTAGACTACTCAGGCCTCCAGTTCTGCCTCACTTCATAGTATACACAGTTCTGCTTCCCTTCCTTCCCATCTCTCCACCACACACTAAACTCAGCGTTGTTCTACTCACCCACGCCACATGAGGGCACGTGTGCCTCTCAGCCAGCGTGACTTCTGTGTTCTAAAGTCAAGTCAGTATGGGAAAGCTGACCAAGGCAGCTACCCACACAGACCCAGATTCAGGGCTCTGAACTGGCCCACACTAACATCCACCCCATCTATAAACTGCTACAGCACATGAAGGGGCGGGTCCTGCAGATCCAAAGCTGCAGGGTCCCCATGGCACAGGGAACAGCAGGCTATCTAAGAGGAGTCCCAGTGAAGTTTACTATTGATAGTGTAGCAGAAGCCAGCGGCCTCGAACCAGACCAATGACTCACGGCAATGAGCGTTTGCAGTAAAGCTGTGTGGACAGAAGGGTGTACTGTGTGACACACTGACACACCACAGCTTCCACAGCAGGAGTTGTTTATTCATGTTCTTTTGTTGGGGGTCATAAGGGCAGAGGGTAGATAGAGGGTGTGGACAGAAGATGAGTGGAACTGGGGTGCATGCTGTGGAATTCAGAGTCAATAAAATGCTTAAAAAATTAAAAATAGTTAAAAAATAAAGTTAAATCAGTCTTATCACTCTTCTCTTCAAAATGAACACAAAGACACTTCCTGCAGTCTCCATTACTTTAAAAATCAAAATTCTTCCTATGACCTGGAAACACGGGCTGTGGCTCCATCTGTCCGTCATCCTTGGCTTTTTCCTCTGCCACCACCCTGCCCCCTCCCTGGGCTTCACCCTGTTCTGGCTTTGCTCAGCTTGGTTCCCTTCAGGTCTTTGCAATTAGGTCTGTAGACTACAACCTCCTCCCTTCCCTAACCACTCCACCTTGTCCCCCGGCTCCTCCCATCACACACACATACACAGAGACACAGACACAGACACAGACACACACACACACATACACACACACACACAGACACACACACACACACAGACACACACACACACACACAGACACAGACACACACAGACACACAGACAAATCAGCTTCTTACTAAATTATAAAACTCCAACAGCCAGGTTCTTCTTAACCTTGTATCTACAATAAAGGACATGGAAGGCTCTAAAATGATTAATTTCTTTTCAATTAAACATATTATGTGTCAATTTTAGAAAGTACGGAGTATCTCACAAATAAGTCATAATCCCCACCCCCAGAGACTGCCAGTTGCTCATGTTTAGGCAAACATGACTGTACTTCTTCTGTACTTCTGCTGTGCTCATGATTGCCCTTTGCAACAATGTGGATAAGCTTTATGGTGCTAACTGTTCTTCTACAATGGGCTTCTTAGTAGCACTATGGTGCTGTTAGTTAGTTATCATGATTGTGTATCCAGGATGCTCCAGAGCGAATGTCTTTGAACCCAGCCTTTTGCTCCCCTCATACCTTTGCTTGTGTGAAGTTCAGAAGCACATTTCTAGGTCAGAGGTAGAAATAAATGCCTTTCAGGGTCTTACTGCAGTAGTCTCACCACTGACAAAATGCCTGACAGAAGCCTAAGGCATGGAAGATTTCCTTTAGTTCATCTCTTTGTAGGGTTTGTCTGTGTTTGTTTGGCTCTGTGTGCTTAGGCAAAGTATCAAGGTGCACTTTCCTATCTAAGCAGAGGAGGAGACAGGATGCGGACAGGCAGGAAAGTTCCCAAGAACATGTCCCCAGTGACCTGCTCCTGCTAATAAACCCAATGCCTACTTTTTACCACCACAAGTGATGCCATAGTCTTTGGAAGACCCTCACAGACCAACTCAGGTGTGCCTCACTAATCTTGGAGCCTCTCAGTCCAGTCAGGTTGACAATCAAGGCTATCCACAGGCATGGTGTCTTTGTTTCAGTTCATTGCTGTGAAGAGACTCCATGACCACAGCAACTCTTACAAAGAAAAACAATGAATTGGAGTTGGCTTACCGGTTCATTTAGTCCATTATCGCCATGACAGGGAACATGGAGGCATGCAGGCAGGCATGGTGCTGGAAAAGGAGCTGAGAGTTCTACATCTTGATCGGCAAAGAGCAAAAGAAGACTGTGTGCCACACCGAGTGTAGCTTGAGCACAGAAGACCTCAAAGCCCACCCCCACAGTGACATACTTCCTCCAACAAGGCCACACCTATTCCAACAAGGCCACACCTCCTAATAGTGGCACTCCCTATGGGTCACACATTCCAACACAAGAGTCTATGGGGGCCATTCCTGTTCATCCCACCCCAGATGGACTTCCTCAGAAAGGATTGATCAGCTAATGTTCCTTTCAGTACAGTCTGAGAACATTCATCTTGGAAGTCTTTACCACTTTGGTAGAAGTGGTTTTGTCCAAGTTTTGTGGATAAATAGCAAAGCTAGATTTCTATGTGTTCATTGGTTCTGCCACTGTCTTTCAGGGTTGCTGTGTTTGCTCCTACTGCGTGCTGATCTGGGCCATTCTTAGATTCCAGTAATATTTCTTTCATTAAGTGGTACAAGATGGATGTCTAATTTCTTTCTTTTTTCTCCCTAATAGTTCAAAATACTATTTATTAAACTGACAAATAAGTATTATTTATGTTACTGGTAAAAGAGGCTACTCATCACAAACTTAATATTAGAATAACAGATAATTTAGTTCCAAAATTTTTGGGGGGGATTAATTTAAAATTATTATATCCAGTCCTGTGTCATTTATAATTAGTAATAAAACTTGTTAGTTCTTAATGGCGTTTGAATAGTTTCTAGGTGTTCTGCTTTTAAAGTGTAATTGAGTATAGAATCAGGCACTCACTCACTTGTCCTCATACTGGCCGCTTACAGAGGACCAACCTCTGTTGAGCACTTGACCGTAACCAAATGCTACCACCTTGCAGGAAAAAGCTACTTTATTTTACAGTTTAAAGTGTCCAGGCAGACTGGGCAGAGCTGTGCAGGCCTTTGATCTCAGCATCTGGGAGGCTGGCAAGTCTCTGAATTCAAGGGCAAAATGGTCTACATAAGTGAGTTCCAGGATAGCCAGGGTGACATAGTGAGACCCCTGTCTCAAAAAGTCAGAAAAAAAAAAAGTCAGGCTGAAGAGATGGCTCAGAGCACTGGCTGTTCTTCAGAGGTCCTGAGTTCAATTTCCAGCAACTCCATGACAGTGTACAACTGTCTAAAGTGTAGTTACATGAGACTGGATGCACTCTTCTGGTGTGTGGATGGATGTGCAGACAAAACACTCATAAACATAAAATAAATAAATCATAAGGAAACAACAACAATAACAACAAGTGCCCAGCCAGTGCTCAGTCTTGTAGGGTGGCCTTGTAGCCCAAGCTCAGGTGACTGTGCCACCATAGAGACACTGTCTGTTGTAAGAGCAGCAGTGGCAGCTTCAGGACCTCCCAATGATCTGTGAAAGGTTACCCATGAGATGACGTGCCTCTGTCACCTCCTCTGTGTTGACCTTACTCACTAATGTTTTAAGGAAGATGTCATTTAAAAGGTGAGAGGGACTTGTTGAAAACATGGCTGGAAAACAGAAAGCTGCTTTAGGTGACATTAGCTATTCTGGGGTACTGTAGGAAATGAATTATCAAGTGCCATAAGTCTCTTCAAGAAACACAGAGAATAGTTTCTACAAGAACAGTGTGTTTACTTCAGTGCTATGTGCTGAGGCAAAAATTGGGGTGGTGCTGCCTGTGTCATGTGACACTCATTTTCCCTCAGCAAATCAATAGAAGGCCTCAAAGACACTCAGCATACAAGCACATCCCTTTTCCATATTACTTTTAGGCTGAAAGGCAAAGTCCTGTTTTAATGGAGTGCTTCCTGCCAAAATATTAGTCATAGGCATACATATGTGACATTTCATTTGCTTTTGCGAAAATAAGATATCTTAAAACTGATTTCAGGTGTGTGTATTCACTGTAGCTGTTAGAGGAAAATACATTTCATTCTCTTGGTCCTGCAGCAGGCACTTCTGCTTCCTTCTTAGGCATCCACTGTTTCAGAAAGAGGTTGTTATGAATATCCGAGGAACACTCGACTATTGAGGCCTCTGAGGTTGTTATGAATATCTGAGGAACACTCAACTATTGAGGCCTCTGGGGCAAGAACAGCAAGAAGGAAACGAGGGGAAGGGATAAAGGGAGCGGGGAGGGGAAAGTTCAGACTAGAAAGGGTGGGCTGAGGAGCATTTCAGTGTGCTTGTTTACTGCCAAGCTTGATAAGGAAAAGGGCGTAGGACATGTGCCAGGCAGGTTTGTCACTTGATAGCACGGTGTGGGAGGGCAGTGTTGAGGTAGGTGAGGAGTGGCATGAGGCTGCTGCTCCTGTGCTGCTGCGGTCCTCATTGTCCTCCAGCTGAGGGGCAGCAGTGCTGTGAACGGAATCTCTGCTGGAGGAAGGACGTTCGGAGTGGCCGCTGAGCAGCTGGCTTGGTCAAGGTCACGCAGCAGGATTTCTGTAGGAATTGGGTCGTTTTCCCCCCATGGCCCTGCTTGTCTTAGAACAAAGCTTTTACTTGAGATAAGTTAATAAATCCTGAGGGTGAGTTTTTATTTTAAAAATAAAACCACTCTTAATATTGTGTGACTTTTAAGCTAACATTCAAGAAGCAGTCTCTCTCCCCTGTCCCGTGTGTTAAGAGAAGCATCAGGAGAGAGGGAAGCATCATTCAGAAGCAGATCTTGCATGACTGGGTTTGTGTATGTGTGTATGAAATTTGAAGTATAAATGTGTCTTCTTCCGAGCTCTGCTGCAGGAAGCTCAGTTGGTTCCATGCCATCCGAGCTGTCCTCCTGGGGAGACTGCATCAGAAATGGGTTTTCTGAAATCTATATTTTTTGCTTTTTAGATGCTGATAGACAAGATTCCATCAACTTGTTCTTGGGTGTTTTCCACCCCACAGAAGGGAAACCTCATCTCTGGGAACTCCCCACAGACTTTTACCTCCATCACAAAAATACCATGAGCCTTTTACCCCCAAGAAGGAGGTGAGTATCTGGTCACCTTAGACTACCGTGTAAACTCATAGTGGCCGCTGTATTGAATAACTGCTGTATGACATGAGCTCATAGCGTAAGGCTATGGGTCTTAGCATGTGTGCTGTGGCTTTCAGATTGGTGATTTCTGGCAAATCATGACTGGTAGCTTGTTCTGCATGATCCCTGACACCCAGATAAATCTCCCACATGTATCTGGATATGGGATGTGGTGAAGAGCCTCTAAAGCAAGCCAGCAACTTCATTATTGAATGCTTCTTACAAATGAGAAAGAAATTCAAGATTCAAGGAGCCCATCTTGGAGTGTGGGAGCTGAGCAGTGCTTACTTTGTTACATTAAAGCCACAAAATGTTTTCCAATGTTCTTTCTTCCAACATAAATAGCTCTGGGTTAATAGTCCAAACAGGAACCTAAAGCAGTGACTATGGGCAGATAACCGCTCCTGCCAATCTGGCTGTCTGGAGGCATTCACCAGTGCAGGCCATTTGGTTATAGTTAAATCAGTGATGATACTCTCAGAAGAGCTGTGCATGGAAGCACTCAGATGACTAAGGTGGTGGGATTGCTGCAAGTTTAGGCCAGCCTGGCCTCCATGGTGGGTGTGTGTTCACCTTTAGCCCATAAGATTTTTCTGAAAAGAACAGTTTCCCCAGAGCAGCTTAATATGGTGTCAGGTAATGTGAGCTTACACGTTGTGTGAATTTGAGTTGGAGTATCCATAGGTGTGTGCTGTTAGATGATTTCTGTGACCTCTCTGACCCTCATTTTCCTCATGTGCAAGATGTGAATGGCTGGGTGCACACCCCACTGATTGTCATAAGAACTTAGCTACCAGGCTGCTTCGTGTTTTAAGTGAGGAGTTCTGTGCTGATATGATGAGTTGTGCCTCTTGAGCAACATATAAGAACTTGGAACATGGCTCATTTTCCCTGAAAGCTCGTAGTGACATCAGATTTCCCATAGTGCCTTCTTCTTACAGCCTCTGGTAGATACAGCAAAGCTGCTCATTGTGAGCACAGACCACAGACAATCAGAACCACTAGTGTAGCTGGAGTGTCTGTACTGCTGCAGGAATATTTAAAATGTTAGCACAGCCTCGGGCTTGGCGCTTTTGTTCATTGGCTCATATTAGAATAAACACCTTAATTCATGATTTTTCTCTATAATGAAGTTCTGTGCATTTTAAAATTGTGGTTATTCTTAATAAATAATTATTCCCAACCTTATTGACAGAAATTTTGAGTTAATTATGTTTAATGGAGTGTGTGTAAACACTTGCACTTAGCTTTGCTGGTAACTGACCAGAGGTTAAGTATGGTTGGTTTTCTGAAATGCTGCATTACCCAGCACTGAAACAATTAATGTACGACATGGAAACAACCAACACTCATTCTCTGCTGCAGGAATGATCTGCGTATTTACAGGTTTGAAGCTGCTTGCTTGCCTTGGGTTACATAATTGAAGCAGGTGGTTTGGGGGGCCTATGTGTGGGAACAAAAGGAAGCCGGTGTTAGAGCCTATATCCTCAGATAGGGAACGGAGGTACAGGGAGAATGTGTGGTGGCTGAGACTATTCAGCCGGAGTGTTACACCCGGTAGTTTCTGACCCAGAAAGCACTGTTTGATCTCGGTAGACAATAGAGCTCCAGCAGTTACTCTACTGCAGTTTCAGACGGAGCCTGTTTGACTTAAATCACCAGTTGACACTGCTCGGAAGCAGTGTTACTTTAAGATGCGGTTAGTGTTTGGGTTGGGATTTTTTTTTAGTGTCACCCAGCTGTTTAGGTTATTTTGATGACTGTTAAATCGGGATAATTCCCAACATAAATAAACAGTTAAACCAGAGGCAGTATCAGGCAAGAGTGTGGGGCTCAACCTAGCTCACATGGTGCTGAGTTTGAATCTTGAGAACAGGCATGGATATGGTTACTTACCCCAGAGACCCTGTTTTTCCATCAGTGGAAAGGAGATGGCACTAGATTCCACAAGGCTTTTACTTACTTACTTACTTACTTACTTATTCTCTCATTTATTACATCTGACCGCAGTTTCCCCTCCCTCCTATCCTCCCAGTCTCTCCCATCTCCCCTCCTCCAGATCCTCTCCTCCTCATTTCCTTTCCAGAAAGGAAAGGGCAGGCCTCCCAGGGATATCCACTGAACACAGTATAACAAATTACAATAAGACTAGGCCCCTGCCCTCATATTAAGGCTAGATGATGCACCCCAGCAGGAGAAAAAGAGTCCCAGGAGCAGGCAAGAGAGTCCAAGACACCCATACTCCCATGTTAGGACTCCCACACGAAGACAAATCTACACAGCCATTACATGTATGTAGAGGGCCTAGTAGGTCAGACAACACAGACACTGATTGCTGCTTCAGTCTTTTGAGGCCCTCTGAACCTTGCTTAGTTAATTCTGTGGGCCATGTTCTTGTGGGGTTCTTGGCCCCTCTAGCTCCTACAGTTCTTCCTCCCAGTGTCAGGCAGTGTCAGGTGTGGACTCCTTCTCATGGCATGGGTCTCAAGTTGAATGGTGCCACCTTTACCTCAGCACACCTTTCAGACAGGACAAATTGTAGGTTGAAGTTTTTGTGGCTGGGTTGGTGTCCCAGTCCCCCCACAGAAAGCCTTGCCTGGTTACAGGAGATGGCCATAACACATAAGTGAGAAACACAAACGTGAAGAAACAGGGCCCTGGTACACCTCCTGGTAGTTGACACCCAAGTCACCATTGACAGTCAGTCAACTTCTCTGATTCTGCTTCCCGATCTGGAAAACTGTGCTGCCCTGGGCATCAGATGAGATCATTTAAAACCTTGGCACACAGTGACTCCTGCTGATGTTTGTATTGCTCTCATTCACTAGGGAAATATTCCCTACTTTTAAGCATTTACTAAAAACCATACAGGATGCCCATAAAATCTTGAAACGGGGGCACTGTTTTATCATTTATATGATACAGTAGCAATGATCACTTGATTATGTATTCATTTGTTCTTATACTGTGTTTACCAATGACGTCATGTTTTTACTGCTAACAGTGGGAGGGACATAGAGCCCACTCTAGTAACTGCCTCTGTGAACCCATATGTGTTGAAGTGCTCAAGCCATTCGCTGAACCTTGGCTCAAAGCCTGATCAATATATCATATATGACCTCAGATGCCAGTGAAATATTTATATAGTCCCCAGCCTGTTTTTAGATATTACACATTAATTACTTCATTTACTTTTAGCGTTGGGAGATTTTCTGGCCCTGCTCACAGTCTGGTATGTGAGTTTCCTGTCTATCCAGAGTTGCCATCTTTCCTGTGTTTGTCAAGTCTAGGTTTGTGGTTAGAATTTGCCCCCTGTAAGGAGCTGGTTGTTGACACTATCGCTTACACAATTGTTTCTCACCTTGCACAGAGATCTGCTTCACTGAAATCTTACATGCTGACCCTCCTCAGCCCACCATGCCTTGTGTGTTGCAGTTGACATTAAAGTGTATCGGAAGCTTGTGGCCATGTCTGTGGTAGTGGTCACAGGTTGGCTTGATTTTGCCAGTGATTGAGACCACTGGGACCACCCCTCAGTGTCTGTGGTCTCTGCTCACCATTAAGTGTAAGACTACTTACTTACTGTAGCTGTTCTCAGCATTGCTCCCTATCCATCAGAAGCACTGCATCCTTAATTATATCACGCGGCCATATGGTCACCATTCTGGTCATGCAGTAGTATATACACTTTGCCTGCTTCCTCAAGAAAGAAAAAGTCATTAAGTGCATCCTTTTTATTAGCTAAATACTCCTATCATATTAAGAAGTCTATAAAATACTTCAGATTTAATCAGCTGGCCATCTTCATCTCATCTTGCATGAAGAGTGCTGAGTAAAAGTTGTGGTGTGCCATCTTATAGCTCCATCCATCCAACACTGTGTGGTACTTCTTGATTGGGATTGGTTAGCAGTTGTCAGTCTTAAGGATGCTGTTACCCTGTCCATGGTTCTCTGCCTTGTTCACAGACACTGGCTTCTTTGTTGATGTTCATATATCTTGTTTCTAGGAAGTCTCAGGTGACTAGGAATGTTAGAGACAATCCATCTTAAATTTCCCTTTGATGGAAGTAACGCAGTGGAATTCAGCACTCTCAATACTGGGGACTGAAAAGAAAAGAATGATTTATGAGGTATTGTACACAATGGAAGAAGTTCTCCAATATTCAGTCTCCTGTTCTGTGATCCCTTACCCCAAGGCAGTTTCATGCCCTGTGCAGACATCTTATCTGTGAGCAATTGCGCCTGGTGGCAGATGGAGGTATAAGATTGTCCTTGTCCTTTGCTTGGCCCTCTCATCCTCTCTGTCTCAGTCCATCCTCTCCAGGACTTGTCTTTCTCATGGATGTCTTTATTTCTGAGACACACTCAGGACTTTGGCTTTTCAGAAAATATTCTTAAAATCATTTTATATTACTTAAGGAAATGTACTCTAATAATATGGTTTTAAAACCTGTGGCCTGGTCTCAACTCACTGAGACAAAGGTATTTCTTAATTCTAGTTGTTCATCTGTCTTAGTTAGCTTTTCTGTCACTGTAAAGAGACATTATGATCAATGCAACATATAAAATAAAATAAATTGTTTAATTGGTGGCTTGCTTACAATTTCAGAAGGTGAGTCTGTGACTGTCATGGCAGGGAGCATGGCGGCAGGCAGGCAGGGCAGGCAGGCAGGGCAGGCAGGCAGGCAGGCAGGGAGCATGGCGGCAGGCAGGCAGGGGACCATTCCTATCCAAAGCACCACGTCTGTATAGTGTGTTCTACATTAAGACTCATTCCTTAGAAAATGTTTGCTTCTTTTTCCTAAGCATGCAAATTTTAGCAACATAATTTTAGTGAGTTCCTTCTAGATTGTCTGATATCTTCTCTACTATCTTCCTTTGCCTGGGTTAGGTCATCAGGGAATAGAAGATACACCTACTCTGCCTTATGTGCATGTGGGCCCCATCAGACCCCGCCCTTCTGACAGTTGGTCTGTGCCTTTCTCTGACCTAATTCTCTGCCCAAAAAAGTAAATGAAATTAGTATGAATGTAGCTTATTTGAACGTGAATTTATCTTTTTAGGTTTCTCACAACCGATTTCTATGGAAAATTTGGTTCTTTAATTTTGCTGGGATTGAGGTCTCCTTGGCTGACTTACAGTTGTTGAGATCTGGGTTCCTCTCACTTTGGGGCATTGGGAATGAGTTTAACCACTTCTGATGAAGTAAGATTCAGATCTCACCCGCCCCGGGACACTGACTAGAGCTGGTCTACTGCTTGCCTCTTCTTCCGCTGTACACACTCTCTCTTACCTTGTGTGTTGCTGTTATTTTCAGCATGGCTCTTTGAACACTTAGGGCAGTGTCTGATACAGTATAAGTGATCGATAAACGTTGAGCAATTGGATTAAGTCCCTACAAACATCAGGCTTATCTCTTCTCTGTTCTTTTCATGTTCCCGGGCCTTGCTGTTGAGAAAGCAGCTTGGAAACTGTTCTTCAGTGTCGCCTGGTGGCTTATAAAAACATCAGGAATCCCGGGCCAGTCTTCTGACTCAGATGTGATTTGTAGGAAGGCCAAGGAATAACTGGGCACAGAGGATTTGGACAAAAAACGCGATCAGCCTCCAGGAAGCCTTTTCCTCTGACAGCACTCACACCCCAGTTTCCCGGGCTTCCTGCTCCTTTGCCTGTCCTTCCCAGTGGGTTCAGCTTGCCATCTCTGGGAGATCCCTGTCGTCTCTAGGAGATCCCTGCCATCTCTGGGAGATCCCTGCCGTCTTTGGGAGATCCCTGCCTATAGCATTTGGATGTTCCTCCACTTTTTTCATAATTAGGAATACTCAAGATCATAATTTCAGCATTTTTATCTTTTAAAACCCATCATACTAATTTTTCTTTGTAGTTTTTTGGGCCATAGGCTTTATTTGTAAACTATTGGAAATCTGACTTTCGTTGACATTTGTGTATATTAATTTACTTTCTAGCACATGGAAATTTTGACAGAGCTCTTTCTTCTCCTGTAATCTCTATTTCATTAGAATCTGATCTACAATTAAACTCTGGGTCTCAGGACTTGTTCCAGTTCTCTCTATACATCAGAGATGAATCTCCCAGAGAAGGCCAGACAGTTGAAGTTCCCTACCCTGAATCTGACCTCTGCACATAAGGGGCCCATGTTCTCAGCTAAAATGAACAGCACTCATGTTGTGCCCTAAGGGAACTTTTTTTTTTTTACTATCCATTTATTCCCTGATGGTTTCATTGAACTGTTTCATTAACTATACACACACATCCCATAGTAGTAGAAAAGCAGCCTTAGAGCTCAATAACAAGGCTTGGTCATGGCCTCACTGTTTACCAGGTGGCATTGTCTCTAGAGGAGCAACCTCAAGTCTGCATAGTTTAGAGAATCTGTTTTTTAGCTAAAACTAAACAAGAGCAGAGTGTCCTGGCATTTTGTAAATCTCCGGCAGAGATGAAGCAGGGAAGGCATGAGAAGCAGTTCAGCGTGTGAAGGACCTACTAAGTCAACAGCTCTCCAAATGTGCCATCACAGGAGGAAAAAGGACCTTTGAAGGAGAAGGCCGAGGGTTTTATTTGGTGGCTTGTAGAAAGCCAGCATTTATGTTTGGTCCCCTTGTCCCTTTGGCTTTTGCAGTTATACTTACTGGTGGACGCCAGAGGTGGTGAAGCATCTGCCGCTGCCTTACGACGAAGGTGAGTACCTGCCTCTCTTTCACATTTTCTGCCACGTATTTTGAAACTATGCCTAAAAAGGCTTAAAGTATTAAAGCATTTTATGCGCTATATTATAAAAGAAGCTGACTTGTTATTATGTTGCTGTTTTGTTAGGGGACCATATATCTCTTAGCATCTTCTAGGAGGAGATGACTATACTTCCTTTTGTCTGAGCAGGCCCTGCCCCCTGTGCTGTGGTTTATACTTATTAGATAAGCTGTGCAAATGTTTGGTTGACATAATGATTCATTTTCAATTAGGACTCATATTAAATATTAAATTTTTCTATGACGTTCTAGAGAGATGAAGAGGAAGTAAGGACACACTTATAAGCAGGACATATATTTTTATATATGTATCCTAATCACATTGAAACTAAATTTTATTAATATGTGAGAAAGGCAGGAGAAACTATATAAAGGAATACACTAAAATGTACTGTGCATTAGAACAGCATTTCCAAGTTTAAGTAGATAGAGAGAGTGAGGTCCCCATTTTGTGACTATCTTGGTAATTTACTATTTTGATCTTGGGCAACCAATTTACCACTTGAAAAAGTGTAGCAGTTGATGAGTCTACTTAATCTATGCTTCTGAACTTTGGGGAAGTTCAGAACAGGTTCCCAAGGTTATTAAATTATTTTTCATCTCCCAAGTATGCACCTTGAAACTCTGGACAGAATCACTAATAATATTGCTAAGGTGGGTTGGTTGTTTTAGAGAAAGGAAAGCACTTTATTTTATGTTTGTGTGGCCGTGCACATGTATGGGTGTGTTCCATAGAAGGTGTGTGGGGATCACGGAATCTATCATGAGGGTTCCCAGATGGAGCGCACGTCATTAGACTTGGCTGCAAAACACCTTTACCTACGGAGCCACCACCTGGCTCAGACAGGACTTTACCAATGACCATTAATAGGATGTGAATGGCAGCAGAGAGTTAGTGAAGAGCTGCTGTTTGTTTGATTAAGGTAGGCTGCATAAGGGAAGGATTGAAGAGTAAAAATGGATTTAAGGGAACGAGTCATTAAATTCTGAAGTAATTCTGCTCCTACCTTGGATTTCCCAGCACTCTCCTTAGAGCTGTTATGGGCAGACCTATGTTGTTTTTTGTGCAGGATTCTCTTTCCTGGGTAAGTACTAGGAACTGGAGCTGAGAAAACTGGGTCAGAGCTGTGTCCAGCACAGGCTGTGACAAAGCCATCTGTGAGCACTGATGGTACTGCACACGTGTGTGTGCTGGAGGTACTCTACTAGTTATTAGTAACAGGAAGTTGTATTTCTCAGTTATCTGTGCTGCAAACTTAAAGAAGTTGATGGTGAAGAAATTTCACAGATGGGAAGAAGAGATTGATATTCACAATGAGTTCTTCCGGCCGTATGAATTGAGTAGTTTTGACGACACCTTTTGCTTGGCCATGACAAGTTCAGCACGGTATGTCGTGGGTACCTCAGAACTGTAAGCACTAGGAAACTCACATTTCTCTGGTTCATAGAGGATGTCTATTCTGCAAGCTGCTCAGAGATGGGGCCTTTAGAAGTCAGAATGTATCCTGTGATGGGGAGCCTGTCACCTCAAATTCCTCATTACCAACTGGGTTAATTGTTCTTATTTGATAAGTTGAAATCTCTCCCCTGCTAGCTGTAATTTGTCATTTGGCATCAACTCAGTATTTTTCATTCCCCTATCCTCTCCTCCCCTCCCCTTCCCTTCCTTCTTCTTCTCTCCCTCCCCTCCCCTCCTCCTGGCACTGTGTTAATGGCAGTATAACTCAAGTGTATCTAAGGCCTGTTTTCTCCACAAGGCTCACCACAGACTTCTTATTGTTAGAAACACTATATAGCCACAGCCTTGTGCTCAGGGACAGTTTTAAACAGAAAGATGCCAACAGAAAAGACACATAAATATGAAAACATAGCCCTGAATAGACATTCATTTACAGTGAGAGCAAAGGAAGACAGATCCCACGTTCAGGCCTGCTGAACCTCTTCTGGAGCATGTGAACTGGGTGACTCAGGCTTACACTGCTCCTTACAGACATGCCTGGGAGTGCCTGTAACAGCAGTGGGGTGTGGGTTTGGGCTACACATAGGTTTTAGTGAATAAGCAAGTTCACACTCACAGAATCTGCAGATACCCTCTTCTCCTTCTCCTCCTTCTCCTTCTCCTCCTCCTCCTTCTCCTTCTCCTCTTCCTCCTTCCCCTCCTCCTTCTTCTCCTTCTTCTTCATTTCTTCCCCTCCTGTTCCTCCTCTCTCTATATTTGGAAACAAAGAAAAATGTAATTGCATTGCCAAGACATTTCCAGACTATTGAATAGATATTTGGTGAGGTGGCACAAGTCTGTCAACTCAGCATTTGGGAGGCAGAGGCAAGGATATTGTGTGTTCACGGCCACTTTGGGATATGGAGTGAGCTCAAGGCCAGCATTGTCTATGCAGTAAGACCCTGTCTTGGGAAAACAAAACAGAACAATAATAAGATAAAATTTGATAGACATTTAAAAGTCAGACCCAAGATTGTTTCTTTCCAGGGGCTTGGGCATCTGGGCACAGTGTGGGAGAAATACCAAAAGCCAGGGATCTTAGCAGAACTCACAGAATTCCTGCCCTGTTGGCCCATTTGTGATGTGCCTGGCTTCTGCGATGACAGGAAGATAGACCTTGATGCTGAGGAAGGGACTTGGGCTTAGCTCAATAAGTGGCCATTAGGTCAGCTTCTATGTGAAGCATCCCCACAGCAGTATGTGAATGAACCCTGGTTTAATGAGGTAGATGCTGCCCTTTTAATGCATGCCCCTGTTCTTTGATCATTACATCTATATCCTTCAGTGGTCTGGCTTAAAGTTCTGGTGCACAGACCTGAGCAGCTTACTCTCTGGTCACTGGTCTGTGTACCTGAGAACTAACTTTGATATCTAGCCAGATGGTTTACATACTAGGCATGCCTGGGATCTCATCACTTTCCAGCAAACATGACTTTACTTTCAGAACTTCTCAGCTCCTGCATTTGTGAGAGAAGTCACCATAGTCACATGGACATCACCCAGAGCTATTAGTTCATGAGCTTTTTGGGATCCCCATCAGCCGAAGTGCTCATGAGTACTAGTGTTAGAATATGTATAGCCACAGAGGCAAGGTTAGCAGGAAACAGTGAGCCAGGATCATCTACATAGACACTGAGTTATACAGTATTTTAACTTCTTCATCTTTTTCTAGTGATTTTATGCCTAAAACTGTTGGCATTGATCCAAGTCCATTTACCGTGCGAAAACCAGATGAAACTGGAAAATCTGTACTGGGGTAAGATTTGCATATAGAATGAAAATTTAGAGAGTCATGTAAAATAGTGCTTGCAATAATATTTCCATCCAGAACTAACAATGTCAAGTCGCATCATTAAAGTCTGTTTGTTGTATCTATATTGGTAGCTCATTTATAGCACTGGGGTCACTGAAGTGCTCACTGTTGAGAAAAGAATTTATGGTAATCTCAGCAACATGGTATATTCTATTAATTTAAATTGTGAACATAACGTGGTATAAAGATGAGGAATAGATGTTCTATAACTAACCCAGCTTTCTTTGTTTCTCAGCATAAAATAATTAAAATCTGTGCTTATTTTATTTATTGTATTGATTTTAGTTGAATGTAAAAGCAAGCGTACTATAACTGAGAACTTGATAGGTTTCCTTGCATGGCTATAGCATTGTTTGCAGGAAGAACATTTCTATATCTAATACCATGAAGGGATCCCCTTCCCATGTTTGCATCTTCCCACTGAGAGACTGGAGTGCAGTGTGTAGTGTTCTGATCGAAGGCTCTCACTGCCTGTGACCTGCCTGTTACAGTGGTAACACTGCTCCTCCTGTAGCTACAGTATCATACCCGCTTGTATTCAGGATTGTAAACGCAACTGGATTTTAGTTGCATGTAATTTACACATGGGGTCATGTACAAATATTTTCCAGATGTTTCTGTGCCTTAAACCCACGACCTTTCAGGAGTTTCACATTAAGCCCTGAGCAGATGCTAAGAGTTTAAAGGACAGAAAGTTTTGAGGAGTGTAAACCCAAGGTGATCCTGGGGCAGATAAACATCTGGACAGCTGGGCAGGAGCTCAGCACAGAGATACTGTCAGCTTAAGTTTTAGGTGGGGAAGGTCAGAATGCTGGTGTTTTGGTTTTGTTTTTTGTTTTTTGTCTTTTTACAATATTTAACTCTGGTGAGATAAATTGTATTTTTCTTTCCTGAGATTTCCCATGTATTGCTGTGGTTTTAGTAACATATAGTGAACTATTTTAACAGTAGGGGGCAGGGCATGGGGAGACAGCGCAGTCAGTAAAATCCCTGTTCTGCAAGTGAAGTCTCTGAGTTCGAGCCCCAGCTCCCACATCACAGACTGTAAGATCTCAAGCACAGTTCCTCTTTCTGAGTTAGAAATGTAGACAGTCCCACTTTCAGCATCTTCCCAGAAGATGCTGTAGGAGACAGTGGTGAGCTAGCTTCTGCCCCTCCCACACCATGTTTAGCTTTTTAAAAAAAGATTTATTTATTTATTTCATATATGTGGATATACTGATATACTGTCGCTGTCTTTAGACACACCATAAGACAGCATCAGATCCCATTACAAATGGTTCTGAGCTACCATGTGGTTGCTGGGATTTGAACTCAGGACCTCTGGAAGAACAGTCAGTGCTTTTAACCATTGAGCCATCTCTCCAGCCTGGCTTACTTTTTAATTACGGCAATTTTGTTATGTGTAGATAAATACTTAAATGCGACTTGACACTAGTTTCTCGAACAGCCTTGTGCTTGCTTGGATTTTAGCTCGGGATGCAGCCATCCACAATGATGGTTAAAGGTTCAGCTTGAAGATGTTTCACATTTATACCCATCTCTTCAAAGGAACAAAAGCACCAGAGAGGAAGCTGTTCTGCAGCGGAAGACGGCAGCCAGCGCCCCGCCACCCCCGAGTGAGGAGGCCGTGTCCAGCAGCTCTGAGGATGACTCTGGCACTGACCGGGAAGATGAAGGCTCCATCTCTCAGCGATCCACTCCTGTGAAGATGACTGACACCGGAGACAGTGCCAAAGTGACTGAGGTGTGAGGGCAGGGAAGCATGAGTGATGTAGCCTAAGGCTCTGGAAAATGATCTTTAAGCAGGAAAATGTCATGTTACCCAACTCACACTGCTTTAGTGCAGTGCCCCAGGCGAGGCACAGGATGGCTGCATGCTGTGTAGACCTCCTCTTTGTTTGGTAAGTTTCTTACCACGTGGGAAGCTTTAAGAGAGGCCCATCCTTCCTTGAGCATTCCACCCACTCGGTGCCTGTTATACCCCACTGGACACTTGGCATGCAGGCTTGGACCTGGCTCCCCCACAGCCCTGATAGCCCTGGTGGAAATGAGTCCTGTCCAAATCAATGTACTAATCTAGTAAGAAAAACAAGTGGACAGAAACAGTTGCTTTCTAGAAATAGCTAAAGGTCACAGTGCTGTAAGAAGTCATTCTGCTAATTGAGGAGTTAGTGGAGTGACATTGGCCAAATCTAGCCCACTCGATGTTTGTGAAAATCAAGTTATTTTGGAAACCAGCTCTGCCTACTCATGTTGCATATGGTGGCTCACACTCTATGCCAAAGATGAGTAGTAGTAGCAGCAGAAGCTGTGTAACCCAACATACTTAGACTATTTACTGTCTGGGCTTTGACAGAAAAAGTAAAAAATAAAAAATAAATTGCCAACTCCTATATTATATACAGCAGCCATGTTTATTTAGCACATTTATAAAAAGCCTTAAACTAAGCAATTTTAGTAAGAAACAAGAATCATAGTTTTCTTGGGGTTTGTATTTGTTTGGGCGTGTACTTTTTATTGTTTTGTTTGGAGTCAGGGTCTCACACTACATCATGCTGTGCTAGAACTTACTTATGCAATTCAGATGAACCTCAGATTTACTGCAATCCTCCTGCCTCAGCCTTTCAAGTCCCAGGATTATAGGCATGAGCCACTGATCCCAACAAACTGAGTTTTTGAAAGCCATCAACTAAGCTTAATGAGCAATATGGAAAAAAATGTACCATTGCTTTTATGGAAAAATTCTTAGACTCATTTTCTTCATGTCTGGGGATATTAACATGAAGAATATCTGACGGTTCTAACCAGTTCTTGTTCTTAAAACTCTAGAATGCAGTCCAGCCCATGAAGGAAGTGTACGGAGTTAGCCTCTCCAGTAGCCTGTCAGAGGAGGATCACTCCATTTATGCCAGGTAAGAGACCGGAGCATAGGAAGGAAAGATAAAGGGGAATCATGGGATTGTTATGACATACGCTATAACTTTTCTGTCACTGTAATAAATCCTGAGCAAAGCCGAGTGGAGGACATGACAGAAAACTGACCAGAAAGTCAAAACAGTGATGCAGAAGGCAGCAGGTTCTGTGTGGAGGGCCGGGGCCTTTAAATGTCGGAATCTGAAGCCCTGGTTTGTGCTGAGGAGAGGATCTAGTGCTTCAGACGTGCCTCTGAGGGAGGGATCATGGGGCACTTACGTCTCAATGCTGCCCATGTCTGTGCTGAAGCTAGATACAGAGGCACAGCTATGTTCCCCAGCTCTCAGGATCCACGTACCTTCTCAGAACTGAATTCTGAACCTTGCGTTCAGTTTCTATCTGGGGTGCTTAAGGGTGGAAGAGGAGGGCACAGCTTCAGGATGTGTGGATAAGCCAGACTGCATTGAAAGGAGGGTGCCATCAAAAGGCATTTCCTGAAATGGTGCCAAATTAGGTGAATAGTGGGAAGAGTGAGACTTCTTAGAGCCTCTAAGGGATCATCGTTTCCCCTGGAAATGTAAAGAACTTGGCAGGACCACCATAAGCATCCCATGAGCCCAGAACAACCTTCAGACAACTGTGTATCCCACGAGGACATAGCCCCACTGTGTTCATTCACGTTTGACTAAACGACTGCTCAGCTTCTTTTCAAGGAGGGCCTTTCCTGTCAGGATGCACTGACCTGAAGGATGCCAGTTTTCATCTCAAACTAAGATCTAGTCTACAGTACGTGAAACATAAAATAGGTGGCATATTCTGGCTATAAAATCAGCCTTCATAACTTGGCACATTATAACCTGCATCACTGTAGGACTGAGAGCCAAGTCAGACATTTAGAGTGGAGCCTCATGTGCTCACTCCTGGGCACGTGAGCACAGTTCCTCACTTGCCCGCTCTTTCGAACTCTGTAACTGAACTGTGATGTAGTGCACCCGGGAGCAGCGTGGTCTGGAAGGACAGCTGGTGGGGTCAGTAGCTGAGTACCGTTGCCACTAGCTGAGTGTGAGTCTGCGTGGCAAGGCCTGAGGGGTGGGCTCGCTTGAAACAAAAAGAAAAGGAGTGTTGTTGTGCCTCAGACATGGCTTCCACGGATGTCTGATGTCTTACTGGCTCAGACTATAAGGCCTACTTCTTTTGTCTCCTTTCAGGAGTGAGATACAGGGCTTATCAGTCTCAGCATCCCTGGGGACACCCAGCCCAAGAAGGCTGGCAGCCAGTGCGCACAGAAGGGATGACTGGCTGCAGGGAGACATCCAACCTGGAATAAGTCTCGTTCTTATGACGCTTGGTTCATATATGACTTGTGGTGTTTTGTTCATTCTCTAAACACCTCTGTAGTTGATTTAAAAAGAGATTATCATCCTCTGTCAAGTCTAAAGGAACAGAGCTGTTCAGTGACTACTGCAGAATACATATCCTGTGCTTCCTGGGGATCTTGTGATTTAGACAACATATCTAAATGTTGGCTTCTTGGTTCTCTTGCTCCTTGCAGCTGCTGATGCTTACAGTGAGTGGGAGAAGGGTAGGGAGGGACACTGGCCATTCTTTCCCTCTGTGAGTGGCCCCTTTTGTCTGCTAGTCAGCTCTCTGCTGCTATAACAATGATACTTGAGATAATCAGCTTATAGGGAAGAAAGGTTTTTGTGACACACCAGTTTGGAGATTGCAGCCTGTGGTCAGTTGATCTTATTGCCTTGGGGCCGGTGGCACAGCAGAACATCAGGGTGGGAAGCACATCCTGAAGCACATTGCTATCTCATGGCTGGGACACAAACATGTCAGAGAAAACCAGGGTCCCCAGCTCCATCTGAGGTCATGCCCCCCAGTGACCTAAAACCTCTGACTAGACCCCATGTCTTAAGGTTTCCACTACTAACTTTCCAGTGGCCCTGTTCTAAGAACAAACCTTCATGCATGAACCCTTGATGAGAGACATTCCATCCAAACTACAGAAGTTTGTATGGGGTAGCTAGGCTAGTGGTGACCCAGCCATGCTCACGGACTGCCTGGCTCCATCCACTCTTGTCCCAGCTAGGTGCCTCCTTGGATCAAGAGAGCCAGGAAAGAGCCCATGTAGTTAAACTACAATGTAGCCCTCCCACCCCAGGTGAGTGCACCCAATAAACTGGTGCCCACTGGAGTTTGTACACATGGTGATGGCTTGTACACCAACTGACTCGGGGCCACCGGACACTGGGAAGGAGAGGGCACAGCTGACTTGGGGCTACAGAGCCATGGGATGTGGGGGCGCAGCTGACTCTGGGGTACAGAGCCCTTGGGTGTGGGGGGCACAGCTGACTTGGGGCTACAGAGCCCTGGGATGTGGGGGCACAGCTGACATGGAGCTACAGAACCCTGGGATGTGGGGGCACAGCTGACTCGGGGCTACAGAGCCCTGAGATGTGGGGGGCACAGCTGACTTGGGGCTACAGAACTCTGGGATGTGGGGGCACAGCTGACTCGGGGCTACAGAGCCCTCGGAGGGAGCTCACCACTGGCCCTGCCCTGCAGCCTGTCCTGCTTCTCTTTCTCCCACCTGCTTTTCTTGCACGAAGCTTCAGCCATCAGGATTCCTCAGTTTTGTGGTTTGTTCTGACCTCGGAGCCCTACTCTTCTTCATTTTCCACCTTTCCAGTGACTTTAGTTTGCTATCCTGACCACACCTGAAAGCTTTCTATTCCATGAAGCCTCATACAGAGGTCACAGTAGTTTTGCTTTATTAATTAAATTTGACTTTTATGTGTATGCTTTCCCTGTGTATGTGTATGTGTCTTCCTTCTTCCTTCCTTCCAGGAACAGAAGAACAGGGAAGTCAGAAGAGGGCACTGAGATCCCCTGGGAAGTTATAGGTGGTTTTGAGCTGCCATGTGGGTGCTGGGAATGGACCCTGGGTCCTCTGGAATCCAGGCAGTGCTCTAACCGCGAGTCTTCTCCCTTGCACCCTCCAATGTTTTTTATTATGATAGTGATTGTATACTTCATCTGAGAAATTTTAACTGTGTCTTCCTAGTGTTACATAATTTCTCCATCCCTTAAACTGGACACAATTGGTCACTTGCCTTAATTTAAAGCAAGCCCTAGAGAGTTTGTCAGCAGCACCATAGGAATCTCTCAGTTGTTGCTCCTGAAGCACTTGGCCTCAGAAAAGCTTATGAAAATAAACGGCAAGTCTATCCATAGTCACCAAGGAAAATGATTTAAGTGGGAGACAAACAGGAAGGAAATCAGCTTCCTGATGCTGCCCTGTCACCCCTGGAGAACAGACTGCATCTCTGAGGGGGAAATTGGGTGTGCATGGTATCAGCCACCCTGCAGGCAGGAGTGTGGCTCTGAGTTAATGCTTGGGTTAGTGCCATACAGTCTTCCCTGGAGAGGGGTGATACGGCAGCAGCTCATCAGCTGGCTTCCTCTATTTGATTGGCAGCAGTTTTCCTAGGAGTAGCTGGAGTGCACTTGGAAGTGAGGCTGGGGAATGAGAGAATAGAGGATTCTTAGGTCCCGAGGAAGCTGAGTCAATGCTGTGGCCTCTTAGCAGCTTCCCTGCCTCAGGGCTGCTCTCTGGCCTGATCCCTCTCTGTGTTACTCAGTCATTGCAAGCACCTGACCGACCCCGTGCTTCCTATGTTCTGTGTTGATAATGGAAATGCAGAAGTGACTTCACTTGTATCACCATGGTTGGTGTGAGCCTCTGGACTCATCCCAGGTCCTTTGTAATCCATAGGTTTGTTCAGCTGGGGCAAAGTCAACATAAACAGGACCGAGGTAGCCAGCAGCTGTGTTCCCGTTGCTCAGATGGAGTTATAAAGCTGTAAGTACGCGATACCACTTTGGAAATTTTTTATTTCGTTTATTTGTTTGTTTAGTGTGTGTGTGTGTGTGTGTGTGTGTGTGTGTGTGTGTGTGTGTGCATGCATATATGCACCACAACACACATGTGGAGGTCAGAGGACAATTTGAAGTAGTCAGCTTTCTCCTTCTACCATGTGGGTTCCAGGGAATGAACTCAGGTCATCAGGCTTGGTGGCAAGTCCCTTTACCCACAGAACTGTCTTGCTGGCCTTATATTTAATCTTTTTTTTTTTTTTTTTTAAATCTCAGTATGCATGCCAATCGTGGAGTGTCTGGTGACTTGTTAGGGGAAATATCCATTCTTGTCACCAACTTAGTATAATTTGACACACAGAAGCATTCTTCCTGCTACTTTCTTTACTGAAAACTGTCTTGGGAGAACAGGGCGGTGGGGGTGGGGTGGGGGGGGTGGAGAAGAGGTCGCAACCTTAAACTGCACCCCTTGGCTTTCCCCCATGAACTCTGCCCTGACTTGGGTAGAGAGGGGGTGTTGAAGCAATTCCAGTGCCAGAGAGACTTTAGGTGTCTCAGCAGTGGCTCTCAACCTTCCTAACTGTCACCCCTTAATACAGTTCCACCATGTTGTGGTCATAACCCCAATCATACAATTATTTTGTTATACCTTCATAACTATAATTTTGCTACTGTTACAAATCATATTATAAATATCTGATATGGGGTCCCCATGAAAGGGCTCTCTGACCCCCAAAGGGGTTGCAAAGTACAGGTTGAAAACTGTGCTTCGGAGCGTGGGTGGGTCAGTCTCTTCTCTTGCTATGACCCGATGAGTGCTAATGACTTGGTGGACGTTAAACAGGAGTAAATTGTTAGCTAAACAGAACTGTGTTCAAATTATGCCACTTTCTGGGTTGTTACCTTGAACAAACAACTCATACTTTGTGTGGCTGTCACCACAGCACCTGCTGCAGACGAGGGTGGCAATAAGGAAGCCAGTATACTTTGCACAGTGTCTGGAGCGAGTGCGTAGTAAGTCACCATCATGGTCATCATCTTTCTATGCCTAATCATGTCTGTCTGTCAGGACAAAGCATGGAGGAGACAGGAGAGGTTCCAGACTACAGTCTGTTCCATTCCTTCTGTAGAGGGAGGCATAGTGGAGGTTCAGCTGGGTCTACGGGATGTGTCTGGGCAGGGTCTGGCACTGCTGGCACTTGGTCAGTGCCGTCAGTGCATTCTTAATTGGTAGGTGCTAGGTGCTGGGTGCTGGGTGCTGGGTACTGGGTGTCTGCACTGCGTGTGCTTGTTAGTGAGGATGGAGGAGCATAAAGTTGTGCTGTCACACCCTGGAGGTCCCTTTCTCCCTTCTCCCTGCCTGCCAGCATCCTTTCTTTCCTTAGTCTTTACAATGGAGGCAGGGAAGCACATCAACTCATTAATTTAGAAACCATTTTCTGCACTATAGCTTCTTAGCACATGGAGTTGAAATTGATGAGGCAAAGACCAAAAGTGTGTTAGGGTGTTAATGAGAGAGACCGGAGAGCTAGATCACGTGATGCAAACCGACCCTTCCATTAAAATAGGAAGGTGAAGCTCATTAGGAGGTGGTAATGATGAGAGGAAAGGAATTAAAGTTTCCCTCCTTTTTTCAATCTTAGATATGGTATTTGTCGTACTTATTACTTACTTGGTTCTTACTCATATTTCAACATTTGCTCTCCCGAGCCCCGGCGCAGGCGAAATCTGTGTGGATCTAGAACTGTATCTTAACCTTTCCCACTTAATTAGTGAAGAGTCTATCATGAGCATGTTTTTGTACATCATCCTCAGCAGGATAACAAAGAGCTTGGTGAGGGCTGCCTCTCGCTGTCATGGCAACCGCCAAGCGTGTTTTTAGAGAGGGTTGTGTGTGTGCCCTTTAAACTGGAACTCTATAACCAAGTTCTTAAAATGTCAGCTATCATTTTTAGTTCTCTAGAGCTGCATCCAAAGCAGCAGGAACGAGACTTGTGTGCGGCCCTCGAAGCCTCCTTGTCTGCAGCTTAGGTTCCAGTGCATTCAAGTGATGAGACTCTTGTAACTTCACGTGCCTCTATGCTGGCTCATCTCGCCAACTTCATCCTCTCCCAGGCTTTTCTAAAATTCTGAGGCTTGCCAGCTCTCCTTTTCCAAACTGGAGAGAATAATATAAAATGTTATATGTGTTCTCACTAATAAAACTCCCAAGAAGCCCACAGGATGGAGGTTTCCTATTTTGTAGGTATAGAAACCTGGATGGGGGAATCTAGACACGGCTACCCGGGACCCTACAGGCCATTGCCTAGAGGCTCATGCTACATCCACACTGCTCTGGATCCAACACAGTTGTCTGTTGCCAGCACAAATACCCAGAGCTGTGTTTGATCCAAGTGTGACAGCTTTCTGGTTCACACCAGGTAGAATGACATCACCCGTCATTTACTATACATTGAGTGTGTGGTGGCCTCTGTCCTATGTACTTTAACCTATATTTCCTGTGTTAACTCAATTCCCAAAGACATCATGGAGAAGTAGCTCTTATCGTGTCCTCTCTACAGAGGTGGAAAACTGAAGTAAGAGCACAGTTGATGTCATTTGCCCAAGTTGAAGCAGCCGACATGTGGAAGAATGAGGAGTCAAGCCCAGACTGCTTGCTTCTGGTACCCATGCTGTCTACCTGTGACCTACAGAAACTTAGGCAGCTGCCTTTTAAACCACTTGAGTAGAAATGGAGGCTTCTTGGCATTCACAACACACACTTCACTCTTGTTGCCTGACCTAGGACTGTAGACTCCTGGGACTGTAGACACCTGGGACTGTAGACACCTGGGACTGTAGACACCTGGGTTCTATGTCAGCACTGTGTTGCTCTTGACTTTTGTTAATATTTAAAGAAAGTATGCCGCCTTCGGTTTTTCCCAGTGCCCTCTCTCTCTCTCTCTCTCTCTCTCTCTCTCTCTCTCTCTCTCTCTCTCTCTCTCTCTCTCACATACACACACACACACACACATATACATGCATGCACACATATGCACACACACATATGCACGCACACATACCATCCTTCCTTGTACAGTTATACTGAAACGTCCTTGGGTTATTACAGACCTGCTAGAACATTCAGTGAGGGTAACCTGTCTTTGAGTCTCCATTGATCTTCATAACAGGCCTTAAGTTGTGTGCTTGGTAAATACTTGTTGGATTATACTAAAACTCAGCCCACCTCCTCTCCACTCTCCAGAGTCTGTATGAAGTCCCCGAGTCCCACCAGTTTCACTGTTTTCCTGACTCCCCGTGTTGAACACTCCAAGTGTACCCCTCTTCTGTTTTGCCCTCTCCTGCCATGGTCTGCCCTTGTTTCTTTGTTCCCTGATGACTTGTGAAATAAGGAGGCTTTCTGAATTGTCCCTTTCTCCTTTGCACCTGTGACACTTGCCAAGTTAAAAGGACCCAATGAGACTTGCTATGCCTGGCGTTGGGTGGCCCCAGTGAGACTTGCTATGCCTGTCATGGGGGTTGGGGAGCAGTGAGACTTGCTATGCCTGGCATTGGGCGGCCCCAATGAGACTTGCTATGCCTGGTATTGGGAGCCCCAGTGAGACTTGCTATGCCTGGCATTGGGATGTCTGAGATAGGTTTTTGTCTCTCAGTGCAAGACCAGCCTGTTGCCATTATTACCTCCCTCCAAATTCTCTGGGAGTTCTTATGCTGCACGTGCCAGTCTGCAGTAGGTTAAAGACAGAGCATGCATTTTCTAAATGCCTGCTTCTCTGTGGCTTACCTAGTCCAGGGAGATGCTTCACTCATTTAAAAATCCCTTCTAAGAAATGGGTCCAAATACAAGATGTAGACTTTGTATGGATCCTGTCTGATATAGGATTCTTGTAGAATGGGGAAGCTGAAATGTAACCCAAGGTAAGGAGGGTAGTCTTAGGCTCATGACAGTGCTCAGGATCCTGCCATTTACTGACACTTAAGGGATGCTCACGAGTCAGGAGGAGGAACATGAAAAGGGATGATCCAGGAAGAGTCGGTGGAGGCCGATGGGGGATAAATATATGATCAGGTATAGTGTGTGTGTGTGTGTGTGTGTGTGTGTGTGTGTGTGTGTGTGTCTATGTGTATAGGTAGGTAGGTAGGTGAGACAGTCTTACTCTATAGCCTAAGCTCTCTGGGAAGTCAATATGTGGTATAAAGTGGCCTTAGACTCAAAACAGTCCTCCTGTGTCTACATGCTAGGTGCTGGGGTTATAGGTATGAGCCTTCATACCTGCTGAACTTCACGAATTAAAGAAATTAGCTCTGTTTCCAGCATTTAAGAACAAAATAAATTGTGGTAGATTGACAGATACAGCAATTGGAAGCTTTGGACAATACTCCTGTTATATCCCAGGAACTGACACTGGGGTAGGGATGGGGCATGAGCAGGAGCCAGTAAATTAAAGTGTAATGGAAATGCCAAGAGGTGAGCAGGAGAGGGCCAGGGAGCAAAGCGAGTCTGTCTTCTTGTGTCCATTGGGATGCAAGAGCACCTGCTATTGTTTAGCAGGTCAGATTTATCGAAACAAGGTGATTTTTTTCTTTCTTTCTATTGGTTCTTATCATTTCGTATCATGTACCCCAAGCCCACTCATCTCCCTATCCCTTCATATCCACCCTCCATCTTTGCAACCTCCACCCAACAGAGAAAAACAAAGAATCTTGTGGAAGCTGCGGTGTATCATAGCACGACCCCCAGTGCACCCTTTGTCCACCCTTCTTTACTTGCAAATGTTCTTTGCAGTCTGGTCCAGGCCTCTGGCTTCCACTCCTCTGTGAATGCTGGATCCTCACTGGGGCTCCTCTCGGACATCCTGCTGTCATGGAGAGCCTCTGGTTTTGAATCTGTAGGACCAACCCCTTCATGCACTCTAGTAGTTCATTGATGGGATAGATAGATGCTGGGATGGGCTAACTCAACCCTGGATCTGGGCCTGAGAGGTGTCTGAACTGCTCAGTCCCGCAGCTCCCCAGCCCCCCAGCCCCCCAACCCCCCAGCCTTCCCACTCTCACCCCCTCCAGCAGGCTCACCCACAAGACCCACATCCAGGGCCAGCTCCTCTATACAGGGCCAGTGCCCTTGCACTGATGACCTTGGGGCCAGCTTTCCTGCCTGCTGTGGCAGGGGTAAGGGGGGGGCACAGCTCTCTGTCACCCATGTCACTGAACACAGACAATGGTGGGGCCAGTTCACATCCTTGGGCCAGGCTGGCTTACCTGTGTCACCTGCCTGTGCCTCCACCACCAGGGACAGTTCCCCTGCTCTCATGACCCCAGGGTTAGGTCTCCCATCTTCTGCAGGTGGTGAAGGGTGGGGTGAGGGGGGCAGTGGAGATGAATGACAGGGCCAGTTCTCCCATTCTTACATCCTTGGGATTGGCTCAACTGCATTCTCTTGGGAGAATGTATGGGCAGGGGCAGGGGCAGGGGCGGGGGCGGGGGCGGGGGCGGGGGCGGGGGCGTCATGCTCCCAAGGTCAGTTCTCCCACAATGCCCAGATGAGAGGTGGGGCCAGTCTACACATTTCTCAGACATTAAAATGTCCACCCAGGTAGCATCCCAGGCCAGGAAGTCTACCTGGCCTTTGGTGGTAACAGACCCCTGCAGCTGCAGGGACATGGACCTAGACTTGGTCCCTGGTGACAGCACAGGCCAGGACCCCACCATGGTCCCAGGTGGCGGCACAGGCCAGAACCCCACCATGGTCCCAGGTGGTGGCACAGGCCAGAACCCCACCATGGTCCCAGGTGACAGCACAGGCTCGAACCCACCATGGTCCCAGGTAGTGGCATAGGCCAGAACCCTACAATGGCCCCCGGTGGCAGCTCATGCCAGAACCCCACCATGGTCCCAGGTAGTTGCACAGGCCAGAACCCCACCATGGTCCCAGGTGGTAGCACAAGCCAGAGCCCCACTATGGTCCCAGGTAGTGGCACCAGGCACTCACATCAGACTGTACCTCTCAACCCTAGAGTCTGCAGTTCTGCCTCTTCATGGTGCCCACATCCATTTGGTTTTTTTTCTCTTCCATTTCTCCACTACTTACTTGCTCTTCTTAGTAGTGACCCGGGGTCATCTCAGGAGTGCTGTGCACTGCTTGTACATTATGGTGCCAGCAAGGGCCATCTTGGGCATGAGTTCCCTGTCTGGTCCTTGTGGTACCTATCTGGTAGTCATCTGAGGCTGGCTCCTCACCAGGGACCACCTGAGTGGCCCCATGCAAGGGTCTTCTATCTTAGGCTCACTTGCCCTTGGAACCCATATCCCAAGGGGGGTTCTTCTAATCTCCAGCTCACTCCCCATCTTGGGAGCTCAGCTACACTTGTCTGGTCTTCTCAGGCTAGTTCCCTGTCCGTGCCCTGTGTGCTAGACTGGGGCTGTCTCAAGCTCATGTTTGTCAGGGAGTGTTTGGCGGCCAATCATTCAGGAGCTCACAGAACAGCACACTGAGTGTAGATGTAGCCTCTCTCCTCTCTGCCTCCTACTGATGCCCAGGTGACACAACAGCCACATCTGCAGTGCCTCTAGGGAATGTCAAGAAGGATTTGCTGTTTAAAGGAGGGCTATCCTGAAGGGTCCCTAGCATAGTGAACAATAAATGTAATTGTAGATATTGCTCTCACTAACTTTTAAGGGATATAAAATACCCGACACTTTGATTTTTGTGTGTTGTCTGTAATAAGATACGCCATATGTTTATATGAGGTCCCAGGTGGTCCTTAACACGGCTGTGTGACCCTGAACTCTCATCTGTACACTCCTTTTAGAGGCCTGCCGTAGATAGATCTCTTGGGATCAGCATAACAAAACTGTCGAGGTAGCGCACTTTAAAGGAAAGTGGATTGTTTAGCTCACAGTTCTGAAGACTTAAGACCTGTTCAATTCTGGAGAAGGGCTCATGTCAGACATCACAGTGATAGGAAGTGGGAGAGGTCACATGGTAACACGGGACACAGGAACCAAGAGACAAGGGCAAAACCAGCCTCACTCTTTATTAAAACTCACTAAAACATCATTCTTCCTGCCTAAAGATCTTACCAGCCCTACACTGGGCCCCACCCCTAAAATGTTCACCACCTCAATACCACATTGGGAATTCAGGATAGCACCACACCGGGGAGTCAGGCTCCATCCAGCGTATGAGCCATGGAGGGGGGAGGGGATCAAATCACATCCAGACCACAGGAAGACCCAGAAGTGAATGCATCCAGCTTAAGAAGGGAGTGAGGGGCAGGGGGCATGCACAGATGGGAATAAGACTAGGAGAGACTGGTGAGGCAGCGCACGTGACCGTTAGTTTCAAAGCTGTATTGTAATCAAGAGAGTGGTGTGCTTGTATTTGCATTTTAGAAAGGTCAGTTTGGAAATGGCATGGAGAATGGATTTAAATCAAGGATAAAGAGCATATCTACTGGCTACATCAGGACAAGAAAAGCGGTGCAGCCAGATATTGGCACTTCACTTAGAGAAGGGGAGCGGGTCTGGTGGTGCAGGCCAATAACCCTGGGTACTAGAGAGGCTGAGGCAAGAGAATTACAAGCTCAAGGCCAGCCTGAGCTACAGTGCAATCAGGGCCAGCCCATGTAACCTAGAGAGACCCTATCTCAAAGCACAAACTATAAAGAGGGCTGGTGCTGTTGTCAAGGTGGGACACTTTTCCCTCATGCCCCAAGACCAAGGGTCACTTGTGGTCTTCCTGTGTCAGACTCCCAAATGCTGGGATTATAGCTATCTGCCATCCTACCTAGCTCAGGCAGCCAGGAGTTTCAACCAGGAGTTTCATGGCACAGTTGACTAGATAAAGCCATGTGTTGCCAGAATAGCCAGGGCCCAGCACAGATCTGGGAGCTAAATTGGTGAGCCTCAGACAGTAACAGGACATCCAAAAGATGTGCTTGTACCCCCAAAAGGTCTAGATTACAGAGACTTAGGAATTTAGGAGACTTTTCTATACTTGGCTTTAAAAATCATTTCTTGCTGTTCTTTTAATTCATCTAGAGTAAATGAATACATGTTTTTAATCCCCACCCCCACCCCTAGGGATCTGTGAACACATTAGAGTGAAAAAAATCTAAAGAATTTATTATAGTGTTAGAATATATTTGGGCCAATAGAACACTGTTTTTACCTGTGCATGGGAAGCAGGGTTGGGCATCTGAAAAGACCACCTAAGGGATATTCCTGTGGGGCAGGGCGTGTGTAGCATTGTATGTGTGTGTGTGTATGTGTGTGTGTGTGTGTGTGTGTATATATATATATATATATATATATATATATATATATATATATATATATATATATATATATATATATACATACCATGTCTGAAATGATTTAGCCTTTTGCTATCTTGCTAGCTGGATGGATAACCGTGAGTTTTGTGTGTGGTGGGTGGGTGGGGTGATTTGGGGCACATGGAGTGATGGTGGTTTTATGCTGTGTCACTGTGCTGTGCTATGCCTTCCTGACATCACTTAATTATATTTAAAATTCACCAGCAAATCTTTTCTTTTTATGCAGTTCCCCCATGTTTAATATTTGGATGTTATTGTTCTTTTTCCTTACGGCCATGAGGAAGCCTGTGGCGTAACATCAGAAACCACTAAAGCTAGTTACACGTTTTCATAGGTAAAAACCGTGCTTCTAGATAGCCCTCTCATTTTTATAAGGACAGACAGTCCTAGCAAATTGATGCGACTGTGTGGCAGGTTGGTTCTAAAACAAGTTGGAAAGAGTAAGTTGTTTGAAAGTTAGCTCATCTGGTTTATAACCCATCTTTAGGGTGATACCTGATACATAGTGTTAACTTTCAATCTGAATAATGACAATCAGTAGTTTTCCCTCATTTAGGAATATTATACATTAATCAAATGTGAGAGAGAAATGCCAAGACAAATAGATTGAAATGTATGGTAAGACAACCACATTTGTAAACTTTTGTTTTATTGTGGTTTGTTTTCCATTTTAGACTTAGCAGCTGAGAGCTTAGTGAGTGTGTCATGATTGTTCTCAGTGGATATTGTTGTTAGTTAACGTATACATTAGTGGGATGGGGTAAAATGGGCCACAGCTTGCCTGATGTTTTTATTACCTACTACTACCAAATTGTCAAGGCTCTTAATGGGAGAATTCTTTTCTGTATTGCAACCAGTTCTTAAAATCATGTGAGTAATTTGCATAGAACAGAACCATAATTTCCCAGTTTGCATTTGCCTTTGTTCTCAGGTGTGCAGAACACTTTCACATTTACCTTAGAGATAAAAAGCATGTGAGAGAGTGGAGATGTGGTAGTTAAATCCTCCCTCTCTTCTCTAGTTAGCTGAGCCACTTTATAGCCACAGTTTGTATTCTATATGTATGAGGTAACCAAATGCTAATTAAACCCCAAACATCCCAATAAATGTATCCTGTCTTTATCCATAAAGGGGATTGAGACTTTTTTAAATACCATTTTAAGTTATAATTTAATTACATCAGTCAGCCCTTTCTCATACTCTCTCTAGCCCCTTTTCTTGTTATCCCTCATCAAACTCATAGGTTCTCTTTTTCTTCAACATATATATTGAGCATATATATTGAGTACACACATATCTATTTACATAACCATATGAATGTAACACGTTGCGTCAGTGTGTGGTCAGAGTGTGGCTGAGCACTCAGGACTGACCACTTGGCGCTGGATTATCAGTTAGGGGATCCTCTCTACAGAATACCAATCTTCCTTCTCAGTACTCCGTGGTTGCTTGTGGTTCTTTGTCTAAGGGTGGAGTCCATGACTTTCTTAACCATTTTATGTTTTATAATTATGTTAGAAACACATTACTTAATGTGGAAATAAAAGAAATTAATGCTTTTTGACATCATACTTCAGAATAATGTATTCTTTCTTCAAAAATAAAATGTTGAAGCATATTTCAGAAGATAAATGGCTAAACCATTCCTGTGTCATATAGTTAGAAAATAGAAAGAAAATTAAGTTAGTGTGATCAACTGAATTTTATTTTTTATAATAAAGTAGAGCTAAGAAAATGGATCTAATGATCTTGAAAGTACCAGAAAGAGGGAAAGCTGTATTTACTGTGTCTTTTTAGCAAGTATACACAAAGTTATCCCTGAAGCCTCTCAGGTCGGGAGTGAGAAGCTTTTTCTGCTCACTGCACTTTCCGCTGGCCCTGAGTCTAGGCTTCCGGTCCTGTGAGCAGCCTTGGTAAGATGGGTTCTTCCAAAGCTAGGATTGTTAGAGATGTTGTTTATTGAGTTAGTTCTTGCTTCCTTTCGGCCTTTAGTCTAGTTTTTGTCTCACATCAGCAGCCTTGGATATTTCTCAGCAGTCTCATAAAACGTCTCTTAGCATCACGTAAATATCTCACATACTGATTTCTGTTCAAAGCCTGTCAAGGATGACACCTAGGGCTTCACAATTCAACCAGGCTTGGGGAGGACTCCAAGACGGCATTTTCAGGATGTTCTTTGATATGTGCGCTCTCTCTCTCTCTCTCTCTCTCTCTCTCTCTCTCTCTCTCTCTCTGTGTGTGTGTGTGTGTGTGTGTGTGTGTGTCTAGGACTATAAAATCTGAGAACCAGAAAATATCTGGAGATTATCAAGTTCAGTCCCCTAATTTTCTAAGATAAGCAGCTTAGAAGGTCCGTAGCTCACTCAGAGTTGCAGGAGTTTTGAGTGGTGAAACTGAACCTGAAACCCATTTTTCTGGAGCCAAACGGGTAGAACCCAGCCTGTGTACTATGGTAAGTGCTTCTGAAGGGAGGGATGCCTACAGGACACACAGACAGTGGCATGTGGCTATAGAAATGGTAGAGTTTGTCACCAAAGGAACAAAAGCGGCAACCCAAAGCATTTGTCCTCCAAAAGTGGTTTGCAGATGCTTGGGGCACCAGGACCTTTCCAGTGAGCCGTGAGATTGAGGCAGTGCCATCAAGCCCTTGACTCTAGAGGACGGTTGGATGCAGGAGGAGGAGGAAGTGTGGATGAAAATGACAAGGAGAAACACCTTGTATGCTTAAGTCAGTTGATGGATTAGTAAAGGTTGTTAAGTAGCCCGTAGCCCATGAGTGTGTCATCTGGGGACTGTGAAATGCATATGCATAAGGTTTCTTGGCTGCTGCTCAGTCCTGTGGCTCTGAGGGAAGGAATTTCTACAGTTGTCTCAGTTGTAAGAGGATTCCACACTTCCCTCCGAGAACCAGAATGGCTGACAGGACTGCGGTTCTCCAGGCTTAAGTATTTGGTAGGCACTTCCACAAAAGCCTGTCATTTTAAGGAAAACAGTCTGCAGTATTTGTTACCAATAACAGCGTTAGAATTTTCAAGTGAAAAGCAGATTTTTGAAAGTATGCATGTAGTACCTCACATAATATATACAGATTTTTCTGATAAGATTAGAAGTGATTTTAACAAATATGATTTTTAAGATTTATTTATTTTATATATGTGATGAGACTAGGAGTGATTTTAACAAATATGATTTTTAAAAAATATTTGTTTATTTTGTGAGCACATTGTTGCTGTCCTCAGACACACCAGAAGAGGGCATCAGATCCCATTACAGATGGTTGTGAGTCACTATGTGGTTGCTAGGAATTGAACTCAGGACCTCTGGAAGAGCAGTCAGTGCTCTTGACCGTTGAGCCATCTCTTTAGCCCCAAATATGATTTTTAAAAGTAATACTATTAAAATAAAATCTGTTATCTTCCATTTGAAAGATCATCAAAGCTCAGTGGATTTTAATGCAGGCTGTTAAAAAATTCACATGTAGGTGAAAAAAAAAAGTCCCAAGTTTTAGATAGACAGTGGATTTTAGATAAGAGTGTGGATAGTTTGTCAATTCATATAGTTTCAGTTCCACCTTTAAAACACTTGTTAGAGTCTATATATCCAGAATTATCTGTAAGGCCCTTAAGATAGCTCCTTCTAGTAAATGACATCCCAGCTGACTGTAGAAGTGTTTGTTTATTTCCTATGCATAAATCTTCTTTTTGTTTACAAAGCAAAAGAAGCAAATGTTCTGTTTATAAAGCTTCTCCCAAAGTTCCCTGGACTTTTTAGAGTGCTTTTAGATTCAGTTACCAGAGCACCTAAGTCCTCTGGTTCAAACAGTAAAGTCATTATTGTCTTTCCTGAAAGGCACAGACAGGGCCCCCAGCAGAGTGGGTTCACGAGCTTTGTGTGTTCCCAGGGTGCTGTCACAGCATCCTGCAGCCCTGAAGGAGTGAGTTTCATCCTCCTGCCCAGGAACAAGGAGTCCCAGTGCCCAGGACTGGGTCACATGCCAACCCCTGTTACTGCATGATTTACTGTGATTGGCTTAAAGTTGTTATTTACAACAGTGTGTGCATATAGCAAGACCACCACAGTGAGTTAGTTATTAAACACAAATTAAAACAGAGTCCTCCAATGCAGTTGACTGCAGTTTGTTTGCCCAAGCGTCTGTTAAGAGAGGCTGCATGACTCTGGGGTCAGGACTCTGGGGTCTGGCCCCACACTGCCATTGCTAACTGAATCCATGCCTGTCTGAGCCGTGGCTCCCTTTGTGAGGTGATGGCTTGGGCTAGAACATGAGCTCTGTGAGGCATGGCTCCTGATGCATTCCTTACTCATCAGCCCTAGTTCAGTAATACCCACTGATGGATGGCTTTCTCTCTTATGCAAGATACACTGGAGGGTGCTGATGGTCACTAAAATATTCTCTGTGGAACCACAGGAGCAGTATACCCTCCTGTGCCACGAACACAGTATGAAATAAATTGTTTAATGCCCTCAGCAAAGAGCCCCTGCCACAAAGCTCTTTAGTGAACCATTACATCACATGGGTTTTCTCTCATCTTATTAGAATGTAAAATGTGTTCAGCAGAGAAAATATAAAGCCACAAATGTGTTTGGAAAATGATAAGTCTCCAGGAGGGTGCTTACGAGCCTGACTGGCTGCAAATGTTTTAGCTCACTCAGTATCAGAAAGAGCATGAGGCAGAGAAGCAAGCTGTTCCAGAGAGCAAAAGACAGCCTGAGAAATGAGACTGTGTTCTCTGAAAGCCCAAGGGTATGCATCCTGTAGCTCTCAGATAAGATGCCCAGGAAGGTTTTATTTTTTTATTTTTTCAAAACAGGCTACTGAAGTTTTTCAGCCCTTTCTCGTGCTCACAGCTTGTTAATTTTTCATATTGAGATAGCCCAGGGGGCTTATCTCAGAAAAGAGGATTAGAAGTCATGTGATCATTTCCTTGAGTAACGCTTGAATCACTGCGAGGTGAAGCAGAGTTTTTACATTGATTTAGAGACCAGTAAGTGGAACATATCAGGATGAAGATTTAAGATTCCTGAAAAGAAAATCTTTGCAGTGGCTAGCTCTGTCCATGGTGCTACGAGAGTCTCATGTTCTTGCATTTCCCCAGAGTACGCAAGTGAAAGCTGTGTTGTTTATGGCAATGTTGTAGCATCTCTTCATTTGGTCTGAGGTTGGGAAAAGTGATCTGAAATAAAAGTAATTTCTAAAAATGTATAATTGTTGTGATCACAGCCACAAGTCTAGCTGGGATTATAAATAGCTTGAAGCAGAGAGTGGGCGGTTCATTTATGTACTAAATATGTATTAAGTACTTACACTGTATTAGGCACTGTTCTGTCACTCGGCAGACAGTAAAGGTCAAGACCATCTGAGTCCTTCAGCATCCTTCTGACCTGGGACATGCAGATAGGATGAGTCGGTAACACCATACATAAGACAATTTCATTGTGGAACAAATGTCTTGAAGACTCGCAAACCAAACAAATAGGAGAAAGTGGTTTGGGGCAGTTGTTTGTTTGTTTAATTTGGGGTTTTGTATTTTTGTGTATTTGTTTGAGACAGAATTTCACTATGTGGCCTTGGCTGGCCTAGAACTTACAGAGCTCTGCCTGCCTCTGCCTCTCAAATGCTGGGATTATTTGAGTGTGCACAAAGCTGATCTCTTGGAGGAGCTGACCTGAGATCCAACTTGAAAGAAGTCTGCTATGAGATGACTAGAACATGTTCAGTGCAGAGAGCATACATTAAGGAGTAGGCAGGAATCATCTTGGCACATCCAAGAAGTAGACAGAAGGTAGTGAGAACCACAGCTGAAGGGCTCTGGAGTAGGGTGAGGTTGAATGGGGCAGATCACAATAGATTGCTACAGGACCTTAGGTGTGAGCCCATGGCTGCTCTTTCCTTCAGAGCTCACAGTTGTCCTGGTAACATCCTTGCCTAGGAGAAGGTCTAGCCTAGAACCGCACACTGCATTTAGTTGTTAAAGCCTCTTTTATTCTGAACATACCACCGCCCTTCCTTGATTTTTATGTCCTTGACACTTACACTTTGAAGAATACAGTCAGTTGTTCTGTAGACTGGCCATGAGTTTAGTTTGTTCTAATTATACCCAAGCACAGTGTCTGGCCTTCTAATTGGCTCTACTTGTGTTTATCCACACCCCAGTATCATCCCTACCACTTTGTACCAGGTTGTTTCTTTAGCCAGGAGTGTTTTAGCCAAACTTTCTACCACTATAGCAGAATACCTAAGACAATTAACTTGTAAAGAGAAAAGTTTCTTAGGTTCATAGTCTGAAAAGCTTCAATTCATGATCCATCAGCGAAGCAGAACAAGGTGACAGGAGAGTGTGGCAGGCAGAAGGGGTTGGGGTTGCATAGGCCCTGCTGTGCATCCAACTTTCTTCAAGGTTCTGTCACCTCCTATGAGGGACCCAAAGTGGTGACCTAAGCCTGAAACATAGGCCTTTGGGGTGATTTAAAATTCAGATTATTAGCCAAGTGCATAGAGGAGAAATGATTGGGATCTAAAGTGATCTGTGGGGTCACTGTTTGGGGAAAGCAAGCTTTCACACTGGAGCAGCCCTGTGCACAGACACAGAAAACACTAGAGCATCTGACCATCACATCAACCAAGAGAATGAGTTTAGATTATCAGACGCCCAATGCCAGGTAAGTCTTGAGTTGATGACAGCTATAGCCAGGGAGCTGGTAGCAGCCCTGTGACAGACCGTGAACCATAACCAAGCTAGGCCCTTCCTAAGCTCCTGACTAGTTCCATATGAGTAGCCATATACTAAGACAGTAAATATCTGTTTTCTTAGGATACATCATGAATACAGGCAGAAATACTATACACGTGATGTGACTTTTCATTGCATCAGATGACATAAAAGTTCAAATTGCTTATTTCAGTTTCTTGACTAACGTTGTATGTCCTGAACTCTTCTACTGTGAAATTGCTCCTTTAATTAATGAATATTTTAGGGAGGTGCTTTGAAATTATAGAAATAGCGTTTATTCATCAAGCCATCCACTTTGTCGTTATGTTTATTTTTCTCATGGTAAGTCTTTACTTATTATATTCAGTGAGATATAATTCATCATCGTCATTATTCATTCTGATACTAAAATTGTCCCCAATTCTACCAGAGTCCCTTCAGCCTGCCCCCGTGTCCTTTGAACATGTCCTCATCTTCCCCCTTTTTTAGCACAAGATACTTTGAGCTCATCGTGTTCCTTGCCTGTCCTAGCCTTGAAATCAGTCACTTCTCCAAGGGTCTCTGATTCTTTTTAGTGGAAAAATCATATTAAAGCCAAGATCTGGGCACTAGGTGTACCTATTGCTACTGCAGGGTCACGAATCCCAGGCCAACTCAAATAGCATGCCATGTTGACATGCACAGGTGTATATACTTAACTATATAGAGAAATACATATGTGTCTATTAAACATTATTCTAATTATGTAATATGAATATCCAATATCTTTATAGATACAAACAAAATACATTTGTATCTATAGGTTGCTAATGATGCTTAATTACAAAGTATCTGGTGTTTATTCTAGACTTCTGCAACAGGGAGAATTTGACTCCTGTTACTGCTTAATTGGTTAGTCCTCATATGTAATTAATCTCCCATCACCCCTCATCCAGGATTGTCTCTAGTACAGTCCATTCAGGCTGTGACTCCTCTATAGAGTCACCGACCTCAAGGATGCCTGCCTCATCTTAAGTGTGCCCACTACTCACCCCAGCTGCCCCAGTGTGTGCCCTTATGCTGCTGGCATCCCCAGGCTGTCAGAGACTGCCTCAGTATGCAGATGTCTGTCCATGGGATAGATGGCTTTCATTCTGGTTCAAGTAGGAAGGGTGCAGGAGTGTGGCTCTATCATTTTGTAATGAGTTTCAACACTGAAGGAGCATCCTGTTCACCACAATTTAATTTGTCCTAGTTCTTGGGTTCCAGAAATCTGGTTATACTGAAGTCTCATGATATCTTAATCACTGTCCTACTGCTGATTATTGGAATTGGTGTCAAGGAAACAAGCAGGGTCCTGTCACCTGCACGTGAGAGGCAAGACACATGGCTGTTTCTGCACACACTGGATTGCGTTTCTAGGAGTGAGAAACCAGACCTGCTGCTGTTCCAGGAAATGCAAGGACATAGGAGACACAATTCCTAATGGTCTGTGTCTCAGAGGTGACCTGTTGCCCTGAGGGAGAACTCAGCCCCACATAGGAGCAGTCACATACTTTACCCTTTGAGAACACCTGTCTATGCTTGGTGCCACCTGTCCTTTACTGTCAGAAGTACCCCCTTTGAACAGACCAGCCCTGTGAAGATGACCAACCCCTGTTGCCTGCAGGGCTCAAAGCCAAGCACTTTCTCATTAAATAGCTGTTGAATCTTCTAGTTAGAACCCTCAAAACGACCCAGCTAACTCTCACTGCTACTTCCCCAGTGTTTATATAGGCATGGCTGAAGCAGAGCGGCTCGTTCAGATTTGCTAGATAATATGTCCAGCTATGGGAGGGAAGCCAAGCTGTTCACGAACTGCATCCTAATTTGGAAGCGTTTTACCTGCTTCAGGTCAGAAAACAATCATCGTGCCTCATTTCTCTGACACCAGTTCTGTAAAAGGATACAAATGACATTTTAATTTTAGAGTTCTCCAGGAGAATATAAAAAGAGTATCAAAAATACCAGTGGCTGTGGCTTGAATATAAGAAGTATTGCCACTGCTGTTTGTATGTGTGCCAGAAGTAGACTGTCCCTTATGTCTCCTTGGAGAACAAACACATGTGCCTGCCTCAAGATGGGAGTCACCCACAACCTGGTACCTGCTGCAGCTGAGAGAAGAGGCCTGGGGCGGGCAGGGTGTGGCTGGGTGTCCTGCTGCAATCATCTTGCTGGCTCTGATGGACAGGAGTCAGCCACAGACAGTGGAGATCTGCTCTAGGTAGAGTGAACTGAGTGACTTAGCTTGGAGCTTCCCAGATCATGGCAGGGCAGTAGAAACAGACTGCAAACTAGACTTCCAGGAATCATTCCCTGAACCATAAGGCAGGCTGTCAGAGGGACTGCCACACTGCCTTGGTCAGGAAGCTAGCTGTCACAGCAGCTGCTGGCTCCAAAACCAATGCCTCCACCGTCTTCAGAAAGTCACTGTGGCTCTGGCCAAGTCAAGAATGCAGCCGCCTTTGCCTCCGTCTACAAAGTAGTTCTGTCCATGTGACCCAGTTACAAATCAAAGCAGCATACGAATAAAAAGAACCATGATCACATTTTGAAATCAAATTCCAAGGGAGTCTGGGGATGGTTGGCTTTTAGTTTTTTGTTTTTGTTTTTCCTTTTCAGTGACCTTGGTATACTGGAATAGTCAATACTGAAGAATCTAATCTGTGCTGTCAGTCTGTTCCTCTAGCCTCCTAGCTACCCACTCTTTGTTAGGGTAGAACATTAAAAGCCCCAGTCCTCTGAGCACGGACAGCTCTACTCTGGCCGCTTGTGACCTTGTAACCCACTAACAAAGACTGTCGGGTTACTCCCAGACACTGTGGTGGCGGTGAGAATAAACACCATCAGGAAGGCAGATAAGGGCTGCCCCATCTGAATGCCTGTGGTGGGTGCACCATCCCCAAGGAGAACAAGGACTGCCAGAGGAGAAGTGGGAGTAGGCAGAGAGGGCATTGCAGTGCCAGTCAGGAGTGAGGTGGGCAGAGCCACATAGGCACAAGTCTTTTATTTAGTTGTTCGTTTGGAATATGAGTGAAAAATATACTTTTAAGATAAATATGTCTGGTAGGTTCTGGGAAGAATGCAATTGGTTTTTGTTTTCTGTTTATTTGGTGTGTGTGTGTGTGTGTGTGTGTGTGTGTGTCTTCGTGCGTGTGAGAGCGAGTGCATGCATGCATGTACATGCATAACACTATGCTTGTGTGAAGGTTGGAGGACAACTTGGGGTGTCAGCCCTCCTCCACCATGGGAGCTCTAGGGATCAAATCCAAATTGTCAGGCTTCACAGCCCACACCTTTACTCACTGAGCCATCTTGCTAGCACAAATACAATAATTTTAAAACTCTATCTCCAAATCTTCACACAAAAGGGGAAATAGTAGGGTAGTAAAAGTAGTGATGTTTGTCACTAGTGATTTCTGCAACACATATCCGATGGAAACCATTCAAAAGGAGGATCGATTTGGGGTGGGGGTCACGATTTCAGAATTATTAGTCCATGTTTGGCTGGTTCCATTATTTTTGGGTTGTGGCAAACCAAAGCATTGTAAGCAGGACGAGGCTGTTCCCCTTACAGCAGGCAGGAGGCGGAAGTAGCAGGGGATAAGCCCAGGACAAGATCTGCCCCTCAGAAGCTTCCTCCAATTGGGCTATACTGCCTGCATTCTGCTTCTTTCCAGTAATGTCACCAAATTATGACAAATCCATCCGTGGGTCAGTCAGAGATTATGTCAGAGCCCTCATGATACGGTCACCTCCCCAAAGCCTTTTAACACAGGATACATCAAAATGGCATCACCCATGGACAGCACTTACCTCAGAACCACACAGCAGGGTATTCTACAAATCTCAGAACCCAGGCAGACTGGGATGCCAGGGTTTGTGCAGAGCACTGGGGACTCTGATGAGCTCAGAATAGGAGGATCTAAGAATACAGGTACCTATTGGAAGTCGGCACATGATGTGAGCGTGACATTGGCCACCCTAGGCCCATAGGGAGTGACACTATTAGGAGGTGTGGCCTTGTTGGAGGAAGTGTGTCTCAGGGTGTGGGCTTTGAGGTTTCAGATGCTCAAGCCAGGTGAGAGTCTCACTCTCTCTTCTTGCTGCCTGCTTATCTGGATGTAGAATTCTCAGCTCCTCCAGCACCATGCCACCATGCTTCCCACCATGATGTCCATGGGCTAACCCTCTGAACTGTAAGCCAGCCCCAATTAAATGCTTCCTTATAAGAGTTGCCTTGGTCATGGTGTCTGCTCACAGCAGGAAAACCCTAACTAAGACAATGAGAGTGGCTGCTCATTCAGGGAGGGGCTCAGCCAACACAGTACCAGATTGTCCATTGCCCTTGATGAGTTCTCAGAGGGGCTGAAGCTGAGCAGATCACTTAAACTCTTGAAACCAAATAACCACAGCTCCTCTCCTCAGTAGCTGACAGTCTAAGGAGAAATTGTTGCTGTGTCGACACTGAGCAGGACATTGGCAGCAAAGATGAGGGAGCTAGGATGTGACTGCCATCCCAGCGCTTGGAAGGAAAGCAGAAGAATTGAGCATTCAAGGCTACATAGCAAGTTCAAGCCTAGCCTGGGCTACATGAGACCCTTCCTCAAAAACCAAAAAGAAATAAAAAGATGCAAGAATTTAAGCACAAAGGAAGTCTCAGAGGGTAAGCTGACATGTCTTGGTGCATATTGATGAAAAGGGAGTCCTGTGGAGCTAGCGAAGTCTCCTGAGTCTCCTCCCACTGTGGGCTCGGGGGAGCTCGCAGAGTGCATCAGGAGAGTGCCAGAGACCACCTTACATAAAGTTATTTGAACAAGAGAACATGGAGCCTACAAACATCTCATAGACAACCAATGTGCCCATTCAAAATGAGCTAAAATACAAATAAATATCTATAAATAATAATACCTATTAAATTCAGAACAAAAGACACAAAGAAGATTTAAAGTGTTAAATGCTGACAACAGGCAAAAGCTTAATATGGATAAACCGGCATCTTTAAAAGAGAGGGAGCTACTAGGACAGTGATGCAGAAAGAAAAGTCTCTCTTGGACTGCAACTTTCCTTCAGTGTTGGTGTGGTAAGAGCACACCAATGACCTGAGAGTATAGCCTGTACTGGCTAGAACCAGATGTAGTGTAACTATAAGGGGAAAACATCCTTTAGGCATCTATACAGAAAGACTTCTTATGGAAAGATTAGGTTGCTGCAAGATGTAGTGGACATAGTACTTCATACCAGGAAAAAAAAAAGAGTAATGAAAAGAATGCATGAGCCATTAATAGCTTAAGCTTCTAGTGTAAAACTAGATCTCATTGTCAGGAGGAGCCCACAGAGTATTGTTTGCATGGGCATAGTAGAGATGAGCTTTAGACAACATGACCAGAAACATTCCTGTGGCTTAGACAGGTGACCCCAAAAGCCCATGTTTTAAGGTCCAGCTGGTGCCACTACAGAGAGGCAGTGGTGCCCTTAAGGAGTGGCCGAGCGTAAGGAAGTTAGGTCATCAAAAGCATAGCTCTCCCCTCTCCTCTTCCTCTCTGCATCATAACGGCTCCCACCATTCGCTCCTACTAGGGCATACTCCTCACTGCAGGCCCAAAGGCAATGGACCAGGACACCATGGATTAATACCCTCAAACTTGTGAGCCAAAGTAAGCCTTCCTCTCATTTGAAGCTGATTATCCCAATTATTTTGTCACAGTGTCAGGAAGCTGATTAGCATAAACACTGATATAAAATAAACCATGGTTCTCTACAGAGACAAAATAAAGGGCTAAAGGGAGAGGCCAAGACGCCATAGCTCTGTGGTGAAATAGTGTGCCTTACTGTATTTCTTAGTCAGGGTTTCTTCTATTCCTGGACAAAACATCATGACCAAGAAGCACTTGGGGAGGAAAGGGTTTATTCAGCTTACACTTCCATACTGCTGTTCATCACCAAAGGAAGTCAAGACTAGAACTCAAGCAGGTCAGGAAGCAGGAGCTGATGCAGAGGCCATGGAGGGATGTTCTTTCCTGGCTTGCTTCCCCTGGCTTGCTCAGCCTGCTCTCTTATAGAACCCAAGACTACCAGCCCAGAGATGGCACCACCCACAAGGAGCCTTTCCCCCTTGATCACTAATTGAGGAAATGCCTTACAGTTGGATCTCAGGGAGGCATTTCCTCAACTGAAGCTCCTTTCTCTGTGATAACTCCAGCTGTGTCAAGTTGACACAAAACTAGCCAGTACACTGTATGTACTGCAGCTCTGAACAAGCTGAGAAAGGAAGAGCATGCATGCATTAAATCTGTTCTTAGGGGGCATATGATGTGGATACCATTAGCGGTGTTATTCTGAGGCTCTTATGTGTTTACTATGAGATAAACCAAAGAAATCATGAATATTTATAAATCCTCTTTTGTTCATTGTCCTTGACATCACACACACACAAAGACACATACCCATGCCCACACTCAAACCCCTCACACTCACATAAATGTAAACACACACATGCACACACAAATATGCACATGTGCATGCACACATACACACTCGAGTGCACACACATGCACCCATGCACTCACAAACACATGCACTCATGCACACACATACTCACACACCCACAAGCACATGCACACATTCACACAAGAATCCACATGTGTACACACACACACACACACACACACAAATGCATATACATAAATATATACATACATACACCCATGCATACTGATGTGCATAAGCATACACATGAACACCCATGTAGCCATACATGTACATACTTACACACGCACATGCATACACAGACACAGGCTTGATAATGAGAACTTCTAGACTTACATTGTAATCTTAGAATGTCAGTTTCCCACAAGGAAGAACCCAGGATCCCGGGAGAAGTTGCTGACTCTGGGCTCGTGTTGGGACACATAAACAATAAAACTGAAACTTGTCATTGATCCAGATGGCAAGAAAGCTCTTGGAGAAAAGTGGGGTCCTTAAGAAGTCCCCATTGGACCAGGACAGGCCAACCCTGTAAGAATGACAGCTGCAGCAGGGCGAAGCTCAGGCAGTGCTTAAGGCTGTGTGCTTGTAAGGTTTTAAGCATGTCACTCTGAAGGGGAACAGGGATTCATCTGTGACGTGACAAGGAGAACAGCATTACAGTTCTGTGAACTGTAGCACTGAGTGAGCAGAGGAGAGCGGGGAAGCAGTGTAGTTAGGGACTGAATGGCACTACTGCCGTGTGAGTCCATTTATATGAGGATGATAGCTTACCGAGACAAAAGTACCAACCAGGAGTTTCTAGGAGAAACAGAGAGAACAGTAATGACATGCTAGAACAGCACCCCACACATAGCATCCTACAGTAATGCTGGGACACTTCACACTGCACATAGCATCCTACAGTAATGCTGGGACACTTCACACCACACATAGCGGCCTACAGTAACACCAGAACACTTCACACCACACATAGTGTCCTACAGTAACACTGGGACACTTCACACCACACATAGCATCCTACAGTAATGCTGGGACACTTCACACCACACATAATGTCCTACAGGTACACCAGGACACTTCACACCACACATAACATCCTACAGTAACATTGGGGCACTTCACACCGCACATAGCATCCTACAGTAACGCTGGGACACTTCACACCACACATAGCATCCTACAGTAATGCTGGGACACTTCACACCACACATAGCGGCCTACAGTAACACCAGAACACTTCACACCACACATAACATCCTACAGTAACATTGGGACACTTCATACCGCGCATAGCATCCTACAGTAACGCTGGGACACTTCACACCACACATAGCATCCTACAGTAACACTGGGACACTTCACACCGCACATAGCATCCTACAGTAATGCTGGGACACTTCACACCACACATAATGTCCTACAGGAACGCCAGGACACTTCACACCACACATAGTGTCCTACAGTAACACTGGGACACTTCACACTGCACATAGCATCCTACAGTAACGCTGGGACACTTCACACCACACATAGCATCCTACAGTAACACTGGGACACTTCACACCGCACATAGCATCCTACAGTAACGCTGGGACACTTCACACCACACATAGCATCCTACAGTAACGCTGGGACACTTCACACCACACGTAATGTCCTACAGTAATGCCGGGACACTTCTACACTTCCTTACATTGGCCACCTGTGGCCGTCATGCACTTGTCAAGTGGCAAATGATGCTGAAAACCATCTTAAGTATACTTAATTTAAATCAATTTAGGGTAAATTTAAATTGTCACATGGCTAATTGCTGCTGTATTATACAAGGGCACTTTGAGAGCTGCATTTTGGATCAAGGTGTCTATGCTCTGGCCCTTAGAATGTGAGCCAGATGCAGAAACTTTTTTTTTTCTTTTAGAGAACTGAACATATTTTTACTATATCACCTTGGTAGACTCAAGACTAGGCTGCAAAGTGTGAATGCCGTGTTGGAAAGATACAACACTGTGATGAAAGAGCTGGAGAGATGCAATTGATATCATGGAAAATGCGCGAACAGTTTCCACAAACCAAAGGCTGCCATCCCTGAGGACACCAGGACTGGGAAAAGCTCTGGTTGGAAGTGTTTGCCATCGCACAGCATCAGCAGTTAGATGATAAGAGCCCTTAGCTCCTGATGGAGACTGCGAAAGAAGGCAGAGCTCACAACAAAGATGGATCACTAAGGCACTTGCCAAAGTCTTGCTTCATTATAGCAGATGTGTCTTTAGTACACCCAAATTATAGTTTTGACCTGATTAGGGTTTTCTCCCAGAAAGAATGAGGCAAAACCACCTTCCGATCCTCAGTGTAATATCTTGGTCCTCTGGCTAAGATGTGGTCAACAAGGAAGCATTTGATGAGACGATGATGGTGATGATGGTGATGATGAGGTGGAGGAGAAGGAGGAGGAGGAAGAGGATGAAATTTGTGGGAGATACTGAAACTTTTAGTAGCAACAAACAGAGCACTGTGAAGGAAAATGGATCTTATGAGTTAACTCTTACTAGATATTATGAAAATGCTACATGAGATTTGAAGTATGCCAAAATACTGATCAAGGCAAGGGTATAAGATGTTAACATACCAAAACGAATCGCATAATGCAATTCTTAAAATTATGTAAGTGCTCCCTAATAGTTTAACCACCAAATTTTGTCTAGTAGTTTAACCGCTAACCATGACTCCTCATGATGTCACCGAATTCTGCAAACATCTCAGCCCCAAGCCAGTGAACATTTACTGGTTATTCAATATATGCAAGCCAGAAAAGTCATCTTAGCGGGATTAAACTCTAAAGGGCTCAAACATTAGTTCCACATTCGAGTATAAGGTAGAGGTGTTTTTCTTTTTATCAGAAATGGCTGTGTTAAAAGCAGCCCCACTGAACAAAGAGCATTAAAGGGCACCAGTGAGGGCTTTCCTTAAAACCATCTGGTGTGTCTAATGAATTTCTGCCTGGAGTCTTTCTCTTCTGCTATGAGAGCCACAGTTAAGGGTGAATGTCATCAGTACTCACTGAGCCATGTGTGTTAAGCAGCCCAGAAACAAATGGGTAAATATATTATTCTAAATAAGACTGTATCATTCCTGGGGGGGAATACAGAATACCCTGCTAGCGCCTGCAATGTAATTATAATATTTTATGTCCAAAAATACAACTGGCATTTGAGTGAGGGGCAATAGGTCTTCTCCCTTTGAGGCTGTGCGGAGCTTAAAGCTAAATTCTCTCTGCTCATGCCCAGGAGACAAGTGTTGATTTTTTTTTTTAATTTTATTTACTTTTTGGCATCAAAGTACGCTAATAAGCTAGGTCTCTACTGGAATCCATAAAAGAAATTTGTCTCACAATTTCTACAGTGTGTGGTATTTACATGCTAATTTTGATGGTTTTGTTTTGTTTTGTTTTGTTTTGTTTTAATCTGGCACCCAGTGATAAGAGACTGTCTGTGCTGGTCTTTAACTTCACCCCGTCTCTGTTCAGCAGCCTCTGAGTGGTATGGATTTTGTTTTCTTTCCTACCTCAGAAATGCATATGCCAATTGAGAAGCAAAAAAATAAATAAATAATAAATTAAAAATAAATAAATAAAATCTTATTAGAAAATCAGAGCTGAATCTATTATTGCTACTCATGTCTTTATAATTAAGCATTAACCTGTGCCCTCCAGTGTAGGCCTAGTAGTATTTTGTCATTTAAAAGAAACTTCATGTTCTATGCTCCTAACGGATACAGAAGGGGTAGGATCAGAAGTTTGGTAGTCTGTTTCAGTCAGACATGATGGTATGCCCTTGTAATTCCAGCATTCAGACATCTTAGGCTAGCCTGGGCTACATAATAAGATTGGCGAGCCTGCTGCCACAAGATATGAGTGTTTAGGGGACACCCAGAGGCCCACCCACAGTGTGTGTGAGCAGAAGACACCCAGGTCCCCGTCAGCTGTGTGCCCTGCCCACAGCAGGAGCCATTTCAATGTGCAAGTGTGTGGTGGACAGAGGGGAGAGAAAGAAGAGTGGAGTGGTGTGAGCTCTATGAAGAGGAGTGGAACTGCAAGGGGAGGGTGGAGAGTGTTGTGAGTAGCCTGGGATGCCCCCTGAGGCCATGGTGAAGTCTCTGCCTGCAGTGCTGCTAAGGGCCATGTCCATTACCAACTAAAGACCCTATGAAAGTCCCTGGACTGAGTTGCCCATGGTCTGGGACCAGGTTGGGACCAAGGCCTGGAAAGAGCTGGTCCTGTCCCTCACTGGCACTGGTACTTGGGAGAGAAGGGCCCTGCACCTCACTTGGGTGGCACAGTGGAGATTTTTCTGACTCAGATGCAGCAGGAACTATCTCAACATCACAGATTTATTGTTCAATGTAGCACTGGTATCACGGGAGGCCCTACCTGCTGCTTGATAAAGCCATGACAGCTGGGGTTGGCATGTCCTGGCCGTAGAGTTTGTCATTATTTCTATGAGTCTGCTTTCAGTGGATCAGGTTCTGAGAAGCAGAGGGAGGACTCCAAGTTTATTTCATGATGAGAAGTCCAAGTTGTTGGGTGGAGAGCATGGTCCTGTTTGCGTTGCCCTGGCCCTACCACCCCTGGGACAGCAGGGTGTCTTCCCCTGCCGGTCCTAAGGTTTTAGTTCCCAGATGGTGTCTTTGAGCAGCCATTGGATGTCTGCTTATTCTTGCCAGGAATGCTATGCACATGTGGTTCTAGGCAAAGATCAAAGGGCAAAGAGAACAGGAACTATCAGTTCAGCCTTACAAATAGCTCGCGCATCTGACTGATAGATCGTGTAAAACCGTGCTTCCCTCCTCCAAAGTAGATGTGAAAGCTAAATATTAGGACGTATGTGTAAGAGCTCCGAGAGGAGCAGATGCTGGACTAATGTAGGCCGATAATGTAGGCCGCGTGCTACTGGCGGAGTCCAAGAGATGCTTCGGTAGCTGACTTGATGGCTATCTCTGAAGACTCATGGAGCCACTTTATAGAAGGGCCTGCTTAAAATGGTTTGGCACTGAATACAACCAGCCATTAAAGAATCCTTACTGCTTATCTTGAATTAAATTAACTATAGAGTTCTGGTATTGTTCTGAGGCAAAATTATGAATAGATTTGTGTATTATCTCAACCACCCACCATAATAATGTGTTAAGCACAGACATTCAGTAGCCCTGCGTCTGTCCTGTGAAACACAGTCCTGCCAGCTGGCATACAGTGAGATTTAGCTGTCTCCAAATTCCTTTAACTTGGCTCTTCTTCTTTCTTCCCCTCCTGCCTTTCATTCATCCCTTACCCCCTCATACTCTCTCTGTTTGTGTGTGTGTGTGTGTGTGTGTGAGAGAGAGAGAGAGAGAGAGAGAGAGAGAGAGACAGAGACAGAGACAGAGACAGACAGAGACAGAGACAGAGACAGATGTTTGTACAGGTTTGAATGTGTGTTAGGCCAGAGGTTGGCATCGACAGTCTTCTTCAGTTGCTCCGCACCTTGCTTGTACTGGGGCTCCCCACTGACTGGCCAGTTAGCTCCAGGGATCTGTCTGTCTCTGATCAAGACCACTGTCTCAACCCTGGCTGTGTAACAGGCTGGGGTTACACATCACCATGTCCAGCTTTAACTGAGGCTTTAAACTTAGGCGGCCATGCTTGAGTGGCAAGCACTTCACTCACTGAGCCGTCTCCCCACACTTCACTGACTGAGCCGTCTCCCCACACTTCACTGACTGAGCCATCTCCCCACACTTCACTGACTGAGCCATCTCCCCACACTTCACTGACTGAGCCATCTCCCCACACTTCACTCACTGAGCCGTCTCCCCACACTTCACTGACTGAGCCATCTCCCCACACTTCACTGACTGAGCCATCTCCCCAGCCCACCTTTATTATTTTATCCTTAAATGAACCATTCTATACTCGAGTTTTATTATTTGGTAAGGATTTGGTCTAAGATTATGTGAAATCTTTAAGGATGCTTTTAAAAGTAGAGTATATGTGTGTCATAAATTGTATGCCAAATTTGAATTGAAACACATTATCCTGAGATGAAAAAAAATACCAAAACCCAAAAACCTTAGTTTCTTGAATGACTAGTCCCTTCCAGTTTTATTTTATTTCAATGAGATGTCCTATAAAGCCTATAAATCATGGGATGGTGTGTGTTGTACACACAGGTGAAGTTCAGTGAGCCACCTCGATTTCCTTCCTTCCTTCCTTCCTTCCTTCCTTCCTTCCTTCCTTCCTTCCTTCCCTCCCTCCCTCCCTCCCTCACCTCTTTTGTTTTTTAAAGACTTATTTATTTATTTTATGTATATGTACACTATTGCTCTCTTCAGACACACCAGAAGAGGGCATCAGATCCCATTACAGATGGTTGTGAGCCACCATGTGGTTGCTGGGAATTGAACTCAGGACCTCTGGAAGAACAGTCTGTGCTCTTAACTGCTGTGCTATCTCTCCAGCCCTCTCTTTCTTTTTCTTTCTTCCTTTCCTTTCCTTTCCTTTCCTTTCCTTTCCTTTCCTTTCCTTTCCTTTCCTTTCCTTTCCTTTCCTTTCCTTTCCTTTCCTTTCCTTTCCTTCTCTTCTCTTCTCTTCTCTTCTCTTCTCTTCTCTTCTCTTCTCTCTCTCTCTCTCTCTCTCTCTCTCTCTCTCTCTCTCTCTGGTATACAAGCTTATGTATATGCATGTTTGCATGTGTGGTGGGGGCACATGTGTATGTGCAGGTATGCACATACATGTGCACGTACGTATATGTGGAAGTCTGAGGTTGGGATCAGGAATCTTCTTTGATCACTCTTCAACCCTATTCTTTGAGGCAGGAGCTCACAATCAAAACCAGAATTCACTGTTACAGCCAGCCAGCTTGCTCTAGGGGAGGAGGGTCCCTTGTCTTTTCCTTCCAAAGCTGGAACTGTGTGTCCATGCCCACCTGGCACTTATGTGAGTCTAGGGCTCTGACCTGTGGCTTTCTTGCTTGCAGAGCCAGCATTTTCCCCACTGAGCCATCCATCTCCATAGTCTATGCCTTGCTGGCGTTCTAGAGGAGTAAGAAAAGTCCACATCTAAATGCAGCATATGCTATGAAGACAGAGCTCTTGAACAGTTTCTCCTGTCCTTCATGTTACCACACTGCCCAGTTTCCAGAAGAATGCTAACATTCCAGCTGCTTCTGATGTCCACTGCTAACCACAGATCCCTCCCCTAGCTCCAGAGTCCCAGCTAAGCAAATAGCCCATTCCTCTGTGACTCTTCCCAGACCCACAGGAGCAAGGCTGAGTCCCCAGCCCAGCAGAATGTTGTCTGTTGCCCGAGTATGAAGAAGGTCTTGGAGAATGGTCATGTGATGAAGTCTGTCGACCTATGTCCATGACCTTCACTAGTGGCCTCTCCTTGACCTTCTGAGCACACACGTGAGCAGCACACACCATGCACACGTGTGTCCTCTGCATCAATTCTGAATTTTCAGTTGACTCATCACCAAGGTCTTGCCTGCCCTCAGCTAAGGATGCGGTAACCAGTGGGTGTTCAAATGGCTGTAAATTGAAGGTGTATCAGACACTACTATGATGAATTCTGACAAGGCCTTTCTGGAGACAGTGCCTTCCTCAAGGAATGGATTGGAATTCTTTTTTAAAAATTTTAAAACTTTTTATTTATGCTTTGTGAGTTTTATATCATGCAGCCCAGTCTCGATTATCTCCCCATCCCTTCATATCCTCCCTTTGCCTTTGCAACACCCCCTAGTAAGACACACATGCACGTGCGTGTGTCTATACACACACCACCACCACCACCACCAACAACAACAACAAATAATAAAACATAGCAAACATCTCATTGTGGAGGCTGTAGTGTGTCACTGTGCCTCCCACAGGACCTCCCTCCATGCACACATCTTCACTTGCAGATGTTCACTGTAACGAGCCATTGGTCTGGTTCGAGGCCTCTGGCTTCTGTGACACCATCAATATAGGATCCTCACCTGACCTCCTCCGGTTTATCCCATTGTTGCCCTGTGTCCTGGAGCTCCTACAGCTTTGGATCAGCAGCACTAGCCCTTTCACACATCCCAACCATTTGCAGATGATACAGATTTGGGATAGCCAGCTCAAGCCCTGGATCTGGGCCTGCGTGGTAGCTGAGCTGGCTATCATGCAAGCTTTCCCTTATCTGCATCACCAGAGCAAGCTCTCCAGCACTGCTCAGGCTAGGCTACCTGATGCTGCCACTGGCAGGAGGCAGGGTCAGCTCTCCCGTTCTCATGCTCTTGGGGCCTGCTCACCACACCCACATTTCCAGGGCCAGCTCCTTTGTGCTGCTGTCAAGGTGCAAGGCTGGGGGGCTTATTCTCGGGTGCTTCAGAAAGGAGGGGACTGTCTGTCACAGATCCACAGTTCCTTACTGTAAAAACAGAGGTCAGATATGCTGTAGAATTAAAAAGTGGGCGTTCGCAGCCCAAGATATAGTCATCTCATACTAATCTCCCCAGTAAGATCTGAGGCCATGTCTGATGTATGACATGTTAATGTCAGAGAATGGGGAAGAACTGAGAACAGGGTGTTTTAGGTGGGCTGGATGTCTCAGGCAGTATAGCTTTTGGTTGTCAAAGCTTTTAGAATTTTGGAACTTCAGTAAGGAATTATACCTAAACCGTGATCCTGTTTACTGAGTGCTTGTATTGGGCCAGGCATGGCACTGAGCAGACATTTTACTGCTATAAACTCATTGGCCAGAATTATCACTGTCTCCCACAACATTGATTTCTACTTACTCATTCAAAAAACAAAAACAAAACAAAACAAAAACAAAAACAAAAACAAAAACAAACAACCAAGAGCCAAGGAAGAAAACTTAGGTATAGCACCACCTGAAACTTCTTCCAGTGGGAACCAGAAGGACAGGCAACTATAGAGCTGACATTCTATAAGGGACATGACCTCTGCCCTGCCTGGGTATCAGGGACAGCTTCTATCCCTCGGCCTCCCAGGCAGTAACAATGGCAGAGGTTGCCCTTGGTTGGTGAAGTCCATGTTGTGGTAAGAAGTTCCGTAACACAGCCCTGTCTTTCCTCTTTTACAGAACTCCCATCTCAGCTTTCTCGCAAGACAACATTTATGAAGTTCAGCCCCCAAGAGTAGACAGAAAGTCCACAGAGATCTTCCAGGCCCATATCCAAGCTAGCCAAGGTATCATGCAGCCCCTTGGCAAAGAGGACACTGCCATGTACCGGGAGTACATCAGAAACCGCTATTTATAGAGACGGCTTCGAGGACAGTGTCTTCTGTGAGAAGGTGTGCCCCAGATCCTGAGATGGAGCTCATTGGGAAAGGATGTGTGCTTCCAGAGTCTTTGGGTCCCCAGCACCTGTATCACAGCCTTCGGTGACTCCAGCTACAAGGAATCCAGTGTTGTCTTCCAGATTTTGTAGGCACCTATACTCAAGTAGGTACCTGTGTGTGCACACACAAGCACAGGTGTGCATACACACACATGTATGTGCACACACACAGTAAAAATAATAAAAGTAAAATGTTTAAAAATCAATTCATCCAAATCATGTATCTGAAACTTTTCACCCCTTTGTACCATGCAGATTACTAATTGCAGGTAATAAAGAAATGGCTGCCTCTGTTGCTAGTTTTGCTTTTGACTTCTTTTAGGAAAAATTCACATTATGAAACGTCCCATGAAATTTTGCTTTACGAAGTTAATAGGCTTGTGTGAGCATCCCCTATGTGCCAGGAGTTATGGCAAGGTCTAGGGATAGATAGCCTGGTAACAAAAGAGCCTGAGGTGTCTTCTCTCAGAAGAAATAAGCAATGTACTTTTCTTTATACTTGCCATTTTAAATTTATTCTGCTTGGTTTATATGTTAATTTTTTATTTTGATGGAAAATGCTGTGTTCTTAGGAAATATACTCTGGTGTGTTTATGGATAAAGAGACCAGATCTCAACAAAGTATCATCCTAAACAGAGTTCAGGACAAGCAGCATGCTACAAAGCACGTGGAGAAAAACATTAATAACTGACAAATCTGAGGAGAGACAAAGTTATTTCCACTATTCTGAGAACTCTATAACTGAAAATCACATAAAAAGAAAACATTAAAACTAGCCATCTGAGCGCCTGGAGAGGTGGGCCATTGATAGAGTACATAAGGCTCTTACAGAGAACCTCGGCTCACTGAGCGCCTGGAGAGGTGGGCCATTGATAGAGTACATAAGGCTCTTACAGAGAACCTCAGCTCACTGAGCGCCTGGAGAGGTGGGCCATTGATAGAGTACATAAGGCTCTTACAGAGAACCTCAGCTCAGTCCTCAACACCCGTGTGGCGGCTCACAGCCAGCTGTAACTCCAGCTCCAAGGGACCTGATGCCAGCTTATGGACTCCATCAGCACCTGCACTCACACGCCCCCCCCCCCATCCCACCCCCACATATATCATTTTAAAACATAATTCTTTAGTGGTTGTTCTAAACAACTTTGTGGTGCAGAGTTGTGTGGCATATTTGACATTTAGAACTCAGACAGGTGATGGGCACATCTGGTTAATACTTTACATCGTCAGACACTAACATGGCAACTGTGTGTTTTCAGACTATTTGCCACAAGGGTTTGATGCCATTTCATATGTCTCAGTTTCCAGAAAGCCCCTATTCCCATAAGTAACAGAGAAGAGAACTAAACCATCTAGCCCAAGGAGGAGTATAACAGCAACTCTGGCACCCTGGAATACTCAGGAGGTCTCACATTGCAGATAAATTTGAAGCCCCATTTAGCAGACGTTTTTGATTGGCACCATCATGAAATATGATTAGAGAATGACAAAGGAAGCGGATTTTGTATTGGTGCAGTTTGCATCTCTGCCTAATAGCTTGCTGTGCTGGGTAGGTTCCCGAGTGACTCTTCCCAAGTCACAGAAAAGTCTGGAGCTGCTGCTAGGCTGCCAGTTATAAATCAGACATGAATCTTCATTTTTCTAGCATTTATTTGGCTGCTGGAGGTTCACCTAATAACAATAAGAAGAAGCTTTATCCTAAGTTCCCTAAAGATCTAGAAACCTGATTGTCTTTATAATCTTTCTAATCCCAACTTGCTTTACTATAAAATGGGGAAAATAAACTAGGCCTGGTGGCATAGGCCTCTTATCCCATTTACTTTCAAAGCTGAGGCAGGAGGACCACTGAGATAGGTTCAAGGTCAACATGTTCAACTTAGAACTTGTCTCAAAATAAAAAGTTGAAAGAGGGCTGGGGATACGGATCAAAAGTTAGACCCGATCTGGAATGTTTAAGGCCTGTTCTAATTTGTTTTTTATTGTGATAAATACCATGACCAAAAGCAAGTTAGGAAAGAAAATATTTCTTTCATCTTTCAGATCACAGTCTATCACTGAAAGAAACTAAGGCAGAAACCTGGAGCAAAAAGAGAAAAAGAGACATTATATAGCCAAGGCCCACCTGCCTAGGGATGGTACCGCCCACAGTGGGTTCTTCCTACATCCATTAGCAATTATGTAAGTGCCCTACAGACAAATCTGATGTAGGTAGTTTCTCAGCTAAGGGTCCCCTTCTAAGTGTGTTGAGTTGACAACCAAAATTAACCATCATAAGGGTTTTAGTCATATTATCATATGGGTTTTGGTAACAGTATTACAAGAGAAAGAAAATTAGAACAAGCCATAAACATGCCAGACCAGCATTCTATTTTTGAGCTATATCCCCAGCCCTCTTTTAACTTTTTATTTTGAAACAAGTTCTAAGTCAACCAGGTTGGCCTTGAACTTGGTCCTGCATCAGCCTCCTGAGTGGTTTTGTCCACAATAACTGCCCCAAACAAACAATAATAAAAGGGAGGGTAACACTGAGTTGTCTGACTGTGAAACTGGCCATGGAGCAGGCAGGCAAATGATGTTGAGTCAACCATAGCTGTGGTTGATGCCGGTGGATGGGAGCTAATTGATGATGCTTTGCCAATGAGAGCAAAGCAGGCATAGCATTTAACCCCTATAGAAGGGTTAATGAGCACAAGGAGCTTGTAAACCAAGTGATGTGTGCCTGAACACACTGAAAAGCTCACATGGCACAGAAAATACAGACTACTGTCTGCGTAGACCCAGAGGGAGGAAATGTGTGGTGCTTAGGAACATGAACTCTGGCTCCCAGAGCTTTCTGGTAGTGCTGGACTTGAAGCAGTTACTCTAGAGTCTCTAGGCTGCCATCTCATCTAGTGTAGATAGCTTCAGAGAGAAAAATTGGAAATGTATTAAAGAGTGGAGCTCAGTGTCTATCAGAATGTAGATGGTCACTAAATGTTCAGTCAAAAGGTCACTGAGGATGTGTGGTCATTACAGCTTGCTATGTGGGACCTAAGGACCATCACCAAGAAACTTCTCTACTCATGCTAGCAGGCTTTAGTCCCATGTCAACATGTTCCTATAGATTTTACTCTCTTAGGTCAAGCAATTTAAATGAGCCTTGGAACAATAGATCACCAATAAAAGATCTCATCGAATAGTGAGCATATACTATAAAATAAAAACTATATGTTGATCCTAATACCATATACAGCAGCAGACTGTTGACATTATAGTTACAGGAGTCCTGGGATAGTGTGTGTGAACATGATGGAGAGGAGTCAGTCATCTCTATTCCCCTCCTTTCATATCCCTTCCCCCATCTTTCAACATGGCCTCATATGTCTCTCCGAGCTGCCTCTGTGGTGTAAAAGAATCACATCTCATTTGCACAAACCAAGGAGTCCTTTTGTCTTGGTTGGACTTTCCTGAGTATCCCCTGCCCGCCCATGCCATTGGCGAGACTAAACCCATCCATGGCAAACAACTCTATCATGAAAAGTCGTTCTTTGCCATGAGCAAAAATCTTACAAATGTGGTCTCCCCCCCAATAACTTTAAGCCCAGATTTTGTAAATTGAAATGACTGTGAAGTCCATCTCTCCATAGAGAAGTGACTCGTCAGAATCCAAATACTTTATCATTCCCTGATGTGGGGATAAAGTAGCTGTCATTTGAACATGAGAGTCAGAAATCTCCCCTCTATCTTCTGTTCTACAGGGAAGCTTTTCTCACCCAGCTCTTGAGTGTTCTCCTGGGGCTTTAGCCAGATGCTGAGTGAGAATGGCCTGTCCCTTTAGAGGACAGGCCTCCAGCCTGTCACCCTCCTTGTGCCTTGGGAGCTAGCTGGTCAGAAAGGGGCCGCTTAAGCACCCAGTGGGGAAGTAGTTCTCCTTTCTCAGTGGGGGCTTTCTTGAAATCACATTCTCATTTTTTAGCTTTGCCCCCTGGCGCCTTTTTCAATTGTTGTGATAAGTTAAGAGCTGCTTCTTGGGCCTGACAGATTAACCAGTTGTTCCAGCTAGATGAGTCCTTTCTGGAGGGTGGCATGATCACTTTTCCTTACTTAGTGAAGCATTTGCCTTCTCTGTGGGGGAAGTGGTTGGTTATTTGGAAGCTGCACATGTTCTGGGGTTCGGGTAGTGGAGGCCACGTGTCTCTAGCCACACGTGGCAGCTTTCTTCAGTTGACTCTTGAGCCCCCTTTCCATTGTAGAGCTTGGAAGGTTGATTATTAGTAAAGAACAGGGAGCTGTCATTTAACGTTTGCTTCCCACACACAAAATATTTCTGCACGCTCCCTGCCTTAGCACACTTGAGTGGACTCTAATGTAACTTCCAACTGGTTAGTAAAAATTGTAACCTAAATGGACACATAGAGGTTGAAGGTTTGTTTGCTTTTGTTCTTGTTTGTCTTCCATAAAATATATGCCTTACCTTTGTTTTTTAAGGGAGGGAAGGGATGGGGAACAGAATTTGGTGGGAGTTGCCAGTTAATCCTGCTCAAATCAACCTGGCAGTGGCAGTGGCAGTGGTGCACATCCCTTATTACCCGCCTCAATGTTCTGGGTTCCTGAATGAAGGACACACAAACACAGCCTTATGTTTTAAAATGCCATAAACAGCTCAATGGCTGGGACACTCCCAAACCTCTACATGGCTAACACCTCCCCTCCGATTTTCCTGAATTATTACTTACTAAAATCTATATTCCATCTCTGCTACCCTAGACCCAATGGAGGACAGGCTGGGGCCTCTCTTCCCTGCCTCGTACATGGTTGGTGTTCTCTCTCTCTCTCTCTCTCTCTCTCTCTCTCTCTCTCTCTCTCTCTCTTTCTCTCTCCTGCACTTGTAAGGCCTGGTCTTTACTCCTCTCCTGGCATGGCAGTCTGTCTTCCTGCCTCAGTCTCTCTGTCCAGCCATTAGCCACCGGCAACTTTATTTACCAATCAGAACCAACTAGGGACAGGAACTCTCAGCATGTAGATGTGCAGATTCCCAGGTAATTTGGGGACCCAATTAACAGAATACAAGTGTTAGATCAAATCCACAATAGAATTTGCTAAACAAAGCAGTACCTAGTCTCTGGTCAAAGCAAGAGCCACACACATGGATAATGGTGGAGAGGACCACAAACACTAGTGCTGTGGGATTGGCCGTCGAGACAGGAGAGCCTTTTATTTATTTACTTTTTTGCTATTAAGAATCGAATAGCTCCAGCAGTTCTCTAATACAATCCATTTACAATGTGAATCAACAAAACCAAGTCGTCTCATCCCGTACCCTGCTCCTATTTCCTCAGCATCATACTTTACAGATGATCGGGCTGGCATTTTGGGGCACCACCTGGCCCCAAGGTTGCAGAATATCTTAAACTGATGCAAAGGTCTTGCCTTCAAGTGCAGTACCATCAAGTTGTTAGGACCCAGGTAAAATGTTAGGGTTAGATGAACTGTTAAGGCCCTAGGTAAAATGGTAGGCTTAGGTAACTGTTACCTGGCTAGTCTGCCATTCATGTTTCTGCTGTTACTAGGAAACTTTCTAATGCTGAGATTGATTACATATTCTGTTGTGTTCTGTGCCTTTGGAAATCAATCACAATAGAAGTCAGTAGAATTGCTCTGTGTCGTTACCCACAATAAGCTTGGACCTGAACCAACCACCCAGTGGCACTTCCTGCACCTGTGTATAAGCTTTTATGGTATAAGCTACTCTTGGAATGGACTCCAACATGAGAGAGACACCTGCACCAGTCTAAAAAACTATTTAGAATAAAACTTACATTTTGAGTAGTGGTTGAGTAAAGTTTAAGTTCCAAGATCTCCCTGGGAACTGACATTCTACTTGGCAGAAAGGGACATGTACGTTGGTAACTGACATCCCAGTTGGCAAGTTAAAACACAAATATTAGATAAGAGAAGTCCCCTGCCACAGTTAAATACCATAACCAATGGGTGTAGGAGAAGTGTACAATAAAGAAATGTCCTTAAGGGAATCCCCTATTCCTAAATCCTGACTGGGGAAATAACTTGGCACAGATGTTTGTGGGTTTTAGGTTTAAAAACTCTGTAGGATCTTAACTCGGGTTTGTGGTTCAGTTCCTGAATCTGGACCATGGCCCTGGTCAACCAGTCCTGGTGCAATGCTCAAAAAACTATCCCTATCTGACTGAGACCGGTTTTGGTGTGGCTTATGGGGCAGTTCCTGGACACCAACAATAGTTTCACCTTTCATTATAACTGGATAAGTCTCTGGGTAGTCTCCTCTGGATAGGGGCTCATGATTAAATTTGTCACTCATGTTAGTTAAAAGGAGATATGTGTGTGTATTATATGCCTATGTATGTATGCATGTATGTATGTATGTATGCATGTATGATGTGTATGCACATAAATGCATGTGTGTGTAGTATGTCTAGTGGGTAGCTGAGGTGTGGAGTGCAGGGCCACTGGTTTGTCCACAGTGCCTTTCCTCTGCTTTGTCTGCAATGCTCACTTTTGACTCCGACTATTATGTCAGGTCAGGAGAAGGAAATGGCATGTGCCGCTCAATCACTCTTTCTGATTTTGAGCATTGGGTATCAGCCATGTTAGGAGCCAGGCCAGCTGTTGCACTGGACTTGTGAGGGTGACGGAAATGATTTCTTTCCTTGGAGAGCCTATAGCATGGGCTATAAGCCCGAAGTGAAAGCAGCCTATCACTCCTGGCCTGCTTTCTAGGATAATCAGGAATAGATTTGCTCAACTGGATTTTCAAAAAATAATTTAAAATTGATGTATTTAGGTAACTTAGAAGACATTCAAGGAGATGGTAGAAATAGGGGTATAACCTAAGTTGGGGACAGGGTGTCCTGAAAGCTACCAGGAATTTCTGGACATGACGATGGTGGTGGAAGGAAGGAAGGTAGTGAGCAAAGTCAGGAGTAACCAGAAATGTGAGGCATGCAGATCATGAATGCACAGAGGCTCCGCTGGGTGCCCTACAGTCAGCAATTATTAAGACCTTCAGAGGGTCCGTGTTCGCTTAGGTCCTTACCTGTTGCTATGTGACCCATTTAGAAATGTAACTTACAGTAAACTTATCACGTGTTAACAACAGCATATGCTTTATTTCACTATATCAACTCAAGTGGTGGCCTCATTAAGGCCAGTCGCCTTGTGAGAACTGGAGCTTTGTCACGGGCTGTGACATTAAAACTCATCAGTTGATTTTGGACTTTGAGTAGCTCCTTCTGCCTGTGTGGTTTTGTGACGCTGTGCATTATTGATCATTCAGAAGATATTGGTTCATTGAACTGGGCAGATCTTCCAAATGTTGACAGATTTGTGGATAGCCTTCTAAAAAATCATTTATGCTTTGGGAGGCTTCCAGGTTCATAGTGCTGAATATAAGTTTTCCAAAATCCAAGTTTTTGCTTGAAAGCGCACATTTTATCATTGGCAACAAATATTTCCAATTTCTTTGTAATGAACAGGCTTACTTTTTTTCATTTTCTAGAGAAGTCTGCCAAGCACCCAAGATTGAATAACTATAGTTTGAGGGTTATTCTTTCATGAAATAAAAATAGTCTTTCATGAAAAAGCAGTGGGTTCCTGCACAGCTCACTTTATTCTGAAGGCAGCTGATGTAATTAGTAAGCACAGAATCACTCAGGCTTACCTCCCGTGGCCTCACAGAATATTCTCAAGACTGTATTCAAATTTGACCAAGATAGTTTGCATTGGGTACGGTGATGGAGTGTGCTGTCCTTGGTCTGGTGACCTGCCTCAGTTTGTGTTAAGATTCCTGCAGCTTTAGCCCCAACCCCTGCATTTCCACTATGAGGATAAATGTCAGCATGGTAAGAAAAAAGTCAAATGGTAGCTTCGAATCATTTTGGAAATGGTTTCTGTGAAAGCTCTAGGCAGGTCTCAGGAATTCTTCTATATGCAATAGCTGCATAGTGATTCTATGTGGAGATAGCAGATTTAATGCACTCAAGTGAGCTCAAGTTGGACCCATTGCCAGTCTTGAAGGGGTGTCATGACTGGACATGCTGTCCTTTGGACACTCCCATTAACCACATGGTATACTAGTGTGCTACCTGTTGTGTCCCGAGAGACTGGAGCACCTGAGAACTGACCAACCCACACTCATTTTCCCAACCCAGATGCCCATCAGTAAGTTCACTGAGGACCAGCCCGGCAACAATGACTTTGGAACCCCAGGCCCAGTGGGGCCTCTGAGTCATCCTCTCGACTTTGAGCTAACTCCTTTAGAAGGATGTTAACTTATTCCTGTTTTGAAAGACCTACCAGGAAGATTTTTGCTTTCCTATAACCCCATCCCAAGTCTGCTGTAGACCACCACTACCCAGGGGTACTTGAATGTCAACCAGATACCCGCTATTCTTGAGAAAGATATTTATATAGATGGCACAACTTACTTTATCACATCAAAAGAATCAGTGAGTATAGAATTTTACTTTCATTGGATTTGGTCATCAAAACATTATAAATTGTATAAACAATGTTAACATTTTATTTATTATTTTGAGACAGGGTTCTCACTATGCAGCCCAGGGTGGCCTCATTTCCCAAACTCCCTGCCTCACCCTTCCAGGGTGCTGGGATCATGGGCATGTGTCACACACCCACAGCTAAGAACACTTATGCATTTAAAAAATTATTTTTATTTATATTTGAGGATGTGATGTCTCAACAGGGAAAGTCAAGTATGGTTCACGTTATTACACATTTATTTAGTTGTTTATTGTGCTTGGTATTGCTAAGAGACATTGATAACGATTTTGTTAAGTTTTGTTCTGCCTTGAAAGAACCCAATTCCTTGGAAAAATAAATTTGAGAAGAGATACCACACATTGGCAAATCACATGCGATTTAGAAAATGCTTTCTGAATCTCTCTCCCCTGATTATGGAGTCATCTTTAATTCAATCCAATAAGGCATTTAATTTTGTCTGTATCTTCAGAGAAATTCACAGGTCAGGTTGTTCACAGGAAATATTTAGTAAATGGAAGCATATGACCTTTCTAATCATTGGTTTAGGTCAGACCATAAAAAAATCCATTCATCATTTCCCCATGAAGGATGGGATTAAATCAAATGTCTCTATAAATTTTCTGAGAGTCTTCCACATTAAAAAAAATGCTAACAGTCTAATCAACAAGCTCAAATTTCTGCCTTTATTGAAGACAATTTTACATGCTAGGCTAAGCATTTCTTAAAAATCACCTCATTAGAGATGCCTGCCGTGGTTAGGGTTTAGAGCAGGCTGTGAATAGAAACACCCTGTGCCCACCCACACTTCTGTTGGAGACTTAAGGTGACCATTACAGTCCCAGCTTCACAGTGACCTGGCCGCTGCTTGTTACCTGGCCTATGAGAGCCCTCCTCTCACAGGGGCCATGATGACACTGGGTCTCCTGAAATCAGTGCCAACTGGCATCTATATGAACTAATTGGCTAAAGGCTAGACCCAGAGACACTGCCTTTAGGTCCCTGTTTCAGCACACAGTGAACAAGAAATTCTGACCTCATTTTCTATATCTATTAAATGGCATATGATGATACACTTTCTGAATAGTATTGCTTGCATTTATATAATTTTGAAGATTAAGAGAGCTATTTCATAAAAAAAATGTTTAGAAGAATTCCCGACACAGAGATTACTACAAAACTAAAAGGTGTGTGAGATTTTCCAGCCAGGGAATACTTGGCTGAAAGTCTGAGATGTCTGCATAACTCAGCCTGTATGTTGCAGGTCCCAGCTCTCTGGTGGAGAATAAACAGCAATACATAGCTTAGTGGGAAACCGGAGGAGGCAGAAGAGAGCAGCCATTCTCAAGAAAGATGCTGAATGCTCAGAGTGGAGGGATCCCCACTCAGATATATGACTCTGGGATGTCAGTAGACTCCTGGTGATGGACAAGGCTTTTGTATATCAATGTTCCCCATTCATCTGGAACAGACCTAAGAAAGAAGGGTCCACAGTGATTATCCATGCCCCTTTAAAGACTATGAAATATTGGGTAAGAAAATTAGCACTGCTGAGGTCAAGGTTAGGAATTTTTTCTGGGCTGAGGAGAGCTCCTTAGAGCAGAAGAGCGTACGCGCTGACTAAGAAGAATGGATTAGGTGGCTGTGTGAAGAATTTTCATTCACCATGATTCCAAGTAACAAATTCTCACAAGGAAACTCAACACAGAAAGCCTTCTGTGGACCATGTGGTGTTATGGATATGAAGGGTGACTGATGGGAACAGAAGACAAGATGGGAACAGAAGACAAAGAGTATCGTGGTCAAGGAACCTCCCCTGGGGGAAAAACAGTAACAAGAGAAAGGGTGTCAGAGAGGTCAGGTATGGTGGCTTGTATATACTTGGCCTAGGGAGTGGCACTAGTTGGAGTTGTAGCCTTGTAGTGTCACTATGGGTGCTGACTTTAAGACCCTCATCCTAGCTGCCTGGAAGTCAGTCTTCTCCTAGTGGCCTCAGATGAAGATGTAGAACTCTCAGCTCCTCTGTTGCAGGATTGTCCCTGTCCAATTACATTAGGGCAGTGGGAGGCCTGTGATTGGACAGGAAAAGGGAGGTGGAGCTAGGAGTTGGGGAGACAGAGAGGCTACAGGAGAGCAAGGAGGAGGAGAAGCCAACTTGGAGGCAGACAGACAGGAAGAAGATCCTGATCCCAAGTGGCTTCTTTCTTTCTTTCTTTCTTTCTTTCTTTCTTTCTTTCTTTCTTTCTTTCTTTCTTTCTTTCTTTCCTTCTTCCTCCCTTTCCCTTTCCCTTTTTTCCTTTCCCCTTTTCCCTTTCCCCTTTTCCCTTTTCCCTTTTTTTCCCTTTTCCCTTTTTTCCCCTTTTTCCCCCTTTTCCCCCCTTTTCCCCTTTTTTCCCCTTTTTTCCCTTTTTCCCCTTTTTTCCCCTTTTTTCCCCTTTTCCCTTTTCCCTTTTCTTTCTTCTTCTTCTTCTTCTTCTTCTTCTTCTTCTTCTTCTTCTTCTTCTTCTTCTTCTTCTTCTTCTTCTTCTTCTTCTTCTTCTTCTTCTTCTTTTTTTTTTGTTTGTTTTTTTTGAAGCAGCCCTGGCTGTCCTGGAACTCACTTTGTAGACCAGGATGGTTTCAAACTCAGAAATCTGCCTGCCTCTGCCTCCCAAGTGCTGGGATTAAAGGCATGCGTTGTCGCCGCCGCCGCCACCTGTCCACATGGTTTTAAACAGCCACAAGCAGCTAAGATTTTCACAAGGTTAGAAATATTGGAATAAAGCTTTTATCATTATCAATTGGCTCTGAAACGATTGTATTAGCAACTTGTAAATTGTGTTATTATTGATACATAAATCTGATTGGCTAATTAAGCATTAAGAGTCGTGATTCTACCGGGTAATTGGTTGTTGAGATGGCTGATTGTGGGGTGTGGGGGGCATTGTGTAGAAGTGAGATGAACTGGGGGGGTGCTCTGGAGAGATGGCTAGCAGAGGGACCACTGAATGAGATGGCCTGGTGGGAGCCCTGTGGCACAGTTGGTAGGCAGCCTGAGCACGGGGGTGTGGTCTGGCCCTATGGAGAGTTGGCAGGTTTACTTTCTTATTATTTCCTGCAACACTCCTCCTGCACTATGCCTGCCTGGATGCTGCCATGTTCCTGCCTTGATGATAATGGACTGAACCTCTGAATCTGTAAGTCAGCTCCAATTAAATGCTGCTCTTTTAAGAGGTGCCTTGGTCATGGATTCTGTTCACAGCAGTAGAACCCTAACTAATATGGTCATCATAATTGAATCTGCACCGGGATGTGACTCGCACTATAGAATATGTGCATGTTTGCAGAGAGATTTTGTTTTTGTTTTTCCTTATTCTTCTCTCATACAGTATATCCTGACTGCAGCCTCCCCTCCCTCCTCTCCTCTCAGTACCCCTCCCCTCCCCCTCCCCCACATCCACTGCTTTTCAGTTTCCCTTCAGAAAAGAGCAGGCCTCCAGTGTTATCAACCGACCATGGCATAAAAGATTTAATAAGATTTGGCATAAACCCTCATATCAAGGTTGGACAAAGTGAATCAGTAGTAGGAAAGGGGTCACGTGAGAACAAAGACTCCCTCAGTGGTCAGAGTCCAACAAAAACCCAAGCTGAACAACCACAGTGTGTATGCAGAGGGCCTACTGTAGACCCATGCAGGTCCCATGGCTGCCAGAGTCCGTATGGCCTGCTTCATTGATTCTGTGGGTCCTCCACCCCTCTAGCTACTACATTCCCTCTTCTGTGGGGTTCCCCAAGCTCTGTCTAATGTTAGGCTGTGGGTCTCTGCATCTGCTCTCATCAGCTGCTAGAGAAAGCCTCTTTAATGGCGATTGGGCAAGGCTCCCATCTGAGTATAGCAGAATATTATTAGGAATCATTTCATTGACTTGTTGTTGTTGTCAGTCATGTTTGGTTCTTCACTAGGTCTCTGATCTACCCAGCTTCTAGATCCTGGTCGTCCAGGTAGTATCAGGCATTGACTTCCTCTCATGGGCTGATCCTAGAATTGGCACAGTTGTGTCAGGGTTGCATGTCTGTGTCCTCAGAGCTGATTGTGCCAGAACCAAAGAGTATGGAGTTCATCTGAAGCTGAAGTAACCTAGAACTTGTGAGCAATCCTGAGATTGCCTGATGGATGAACAGACAGACAGACAGACAGACAGACAGACAGACAGACAGATGGTAGCTATTTTCTCAGTGCACAGTGAAACTCTCCTCCACACTCCTTGTTCATACTGTAGAGTATCATCTTGGTTCTGGGTTCTGTCAAGATGCCTCTTTCTGATGAGAGAACCTGGGACTGTGGCAGCAGCTTCCAGAAACACAGGAAGTAGATACTTGATGACTATACTAGGCAGACCAGAATAGAGCGGTCCTGGGACTTGTTCTCAGCTGGAAACATACAGATGTGCTGTAGGTCTGAAGGTGTACTGCCCCTACTACCAAAGTTAGGAATAAATAAATGACCAGCCTGACCTCAGCAAACATGAGGATTCTAACTCCTGATAGAGAGGAACGTCTCTGTTGAAGAATAATCATGTGGTCGAAGGGAGCCAGTGGTACCACTGGTGTTCCTTAGGGCTTCAAGCTAAGCCTGTGTATGAAAGGGTCCATGATTCCCTGAGGAATGATACCCCAGATTCAAATAGTGTGCAACAGCCAAGTGTTTATTCTGCAGAGACCCACCATACATGGAAACAGAAGGCAGAGGCGTGGCTTTGCAGGGTCAATTTAAAGCCTGTTAGGGTGAGAGTGGGAGCACTTTTACCTTTATTTTCCTTGATTGGTTGGCTTTATGTCCATGGGTATGGGTGCCTTTGTGATTGGTTAGGGGCTGCCTGCAGCTGTAGTTGGCTTACCAGGAGTTCCTGGATTCGGGTCCTCATGTCTGAAAAACAGAAATTTAGGCCTAGTCTCCCAAACTGCCAGTTTGCAGTCTGTCATGGAGTCAGCCTGGCTCTGACTAGCTCAGTTTTCTCACCTCGAGCTGTATCCAGCAGAAACACCACATGAGGATATGCTTTGCCTAACACTGAAGAGAGAGAGAGTATTCGTTTTTAGTTCGGAATGTTCTTCCAGTGAGCATGCTGGTGAGTCGATTCGGTGCACAGAAAAGAATACCCAGGTGTAAAAATCTTCAAGTCTTTTTAAATGATATGTTTGATGCTTTCTCCTTGATATCTGAACTGGAGATTACCTCCAGCTCCTCCACCATTTGCTGACTACGTTCTGGCTCTCAGGCACATTGAGCTGCAAGTCTCAAGCTTCCTCTAAGTCCACACTCTGCACTGGAAGGAGCAGAGGACGTGGAGGTTAGCATGGTCTGCTCACTGTTAGAGGGGCTGAGGCAACCCCATTGCTGCACGGATTCCAGGGGCCTCCAAAGAGAATCATGGCTTTTGATCACTCCAGGTTTGTGAGTATCCTTTAGAATTCGTGTCAATGCCCATGGTTTTCAAAATAAAAATAAAATAAAATTCCTACATGATGAAGAAAATAGAATCTGCAACCCCAAACATGAAGAAGATTTCTGTCTGGAAATGCTGGAGCCCACACCATCTGTTATTCCTTTTTCTCTTCCTCTTTTCCTTTTCTGTTGTTGCTGACAGGGTCTCACTGTGTAGCATGGAATGGCCTGGAACTCACTCTATACACCAGGCTGGCCTTGAACTCATAGGGATCCACCTGCCTCTACTTCCTGAATCCTGGAGTTAGATGTGTTTAATCCCAGCCATTTCTTTATTTGGAAACATGACCATGAAGAATCACTTGAGACTTATCACAGGCAAGTATCTCTTGTGGCAAAATAGGCAATGGGACATCTTTGCTCCACCAGAAGCACATTTTCTGGAACACAGAGTGTGTATTGTTGAGCGGGTATTTCATCTTAGACAATGACAGTGACGTAAAGAAAATGCCACAAATGGGCAGACCTAGAGCCAATATCTGGCTGATGAAAACATCACTGTCAGGCACCCCATCCTAAGAATTAGGTAGACCCAGGACCCTCTGGCTAACTTGCAGCCTGAGACATACCCTCAAATCACCATGTTCCTGAAACAGCACTCCTGGGGACTTGCTGAGTTCAAGCTTTCTACCTGACACCATATTTGGATATAAGTTGTGTTCCACGGACCCATCATATGAGGAGCATTTGGTGCCCAGCAGGTGACGTGGATCCCTTTGGTGGTATGAGTACCCAATCAGAGATGATCACTCAGATCACACTGTTAGCCAATCATTATTGCAGCTAGCTAGGACCACACCCAAATCTTCAGAGCTCTGGGTGTGTCTCTGGGTGTCTAGAACAAAGGGGCGTCTCGGGCAGGGGCTTTGACTAAGCTTCCCATTTAGCGGCTGATTCACAGAGTAAGCAGTCTGAAGCAAGCAGCTCTAACAGAAGCTGAGATAAGGGTTAGCTCAAAAAGGGGAAATAGCCTCAATATGAATACAAGATGGACAAGTCTGCACTGTATGGCCCCATCACACTGGAAGTGGGTCCTGGCTGTGGAAAGTGGGTCAGAAGTGACAAGATACCCATCCCCCAGTCACAGCCTGATTGCCTCTTCCTGTCACACCGTGCATGCAGCCATGCCTTCCCCACCATGATGGACCGAAATCCTTCTAAAACCGTGAGCCAAAGGAAACCTTTTCTCCTGTGATAGTTAATAATGACTGTCAACTTGGTGGAATCTAGAGTTACCTAGGAGACTAGGACCCAGCCAGGTCTCTGAGAGATCTTCTAGATTAGTGTGGACTGAGATTTCAGATTGCAGAAAAAGAAGAAAGCCACGCGAAACCCAGGACAAGCATCTGAGGTTCCTATTTAACATATCAAAGCAGATCTGGCCTCCAGGTTCTCTCTGCCTCTCAGTCTCTACCTGTTACAGGGCGTGGCTAGTATACCTTGCTCTCTACCCTGGACTCTCTGGCCCAGGATCTGAACTGCCCTTCCCCCCCAGAGGTTCTTTGCCATATAATCCAGACATTTTGGTTACCTTCTCTTTTCATACCATTGGCCTCCTGGCTGCTGCCTTCCTCTCTTCTCTCCCCCTCTCCTCCCTTCCTATGCCTCCCCTATCCCCACATGGTCCAGGGCCATGACCACTCAGGACTCTCCCAGATGTGTCTGCCTCTGGCTATGCTCTCCCACATACCTGTAGTAAACTTTCTCCTCAGCCACACCTAGGGGCAGGCATATCTTTTCTTTTCCCTTTTATTTCTTTTGTTCATTCAAAAGCCATCATTCATCTCTCTGCTCCAGCTGTAAGCTTACAGAAGTAAGAAGTAAGTCATACAGTGTGCATGCAGTCGCTCTGCACTAGCTGGTAAGCTTACAGAAGTCAGAGAGCTACACAAGAGGGGATTCTCCTGGGTGGCTATCACCACCAAAAGGAGAACATAAATCTTGATACCTGCAAAACAAGAGCATTAGGAGATCAGAGCTCAGCATTCGAGCCACACCTGTTCTTTGCTTGAGACTAAGAACTCACTAGCAAAGAGAAGCCGCCCTACCCAAGGGGCTTATGGGTAAGAAGGTAAGATAAACAAAGAACGGGAAGACAGACCCACCATGGAAACTGGGGTTCTGTGTGAACTGGGGTTACCAGAGACACGGAATTCACAAGAAAAATGCCTCACTGTTAACAACAAAATATCAAGACTTGCAGGTTGAGTCAATAAGAAAGTCCAAGTGTCCTCATTCCTACCCAAAGGCCAGCAGATTCAAGACCGGGAAAGACGCAAGACTTCAGCCAAGTGTCCAAGCCGGAGTAAAGCTGATATCCCAAATCTGAGGCTGTTTGGATGGATGAAGTCTCTCTTACAATATTGTCAGTCTCCTTAGGACTTCAATGATGTAAGACGAAGGCTCTCATACTAAGGAGGGCAAGCTGCTTCAATCAATCCACTGGTTAATTTCACCCAGACATACCCAGTGGACACAGCCAGGATAATATGATTGAAAATTAGATGGTACCCCACTTTCCAGTCAAGGAGAGACATTACAGATGGACCGGGTGACCCGGAAGAAATAACACAACACTGAACAGGCTTTCTGTTACTATGTTATCCAAGTTCTAACAAGAACCTCTACATAGATAGCTCCAATTCTCTGTCCACCTGTGTACATATGGGTGTCCATAAAACTAGCCAGCACAATGGGTATGGTGTTCAGGACTGAACCTAGGGCTTCACACATGCTGGGCAAGCGCTAAGCCCCTGAGCTACATTCCTAGTTCTGATTCCTAACTGGTGTGGAACACTTAGCTAGTACTCTCTTTGTTTATCCAGCAGGGAAGGCTCTGCACAGGGGGCTTCAGAAGGACTTGGTCCAGGAGTACCCGGGAGCCCAGCCAACAACTGGTCTGTTCACATGCCCCCGTTGAAAGGATGACAGCAATAGGGCCATGTCTGTGCTGTGCTGCCGTAAATCTGTGTTATTGAAATTATATTTCCTACTCAAGTTTATCTTTCACAGGGCTCTGAGGACATTGATGCAACTTTAACAACAGCCCACTTCCAGCTCCTGAGTCACATGACTCCCAGCTCCTGGGTCACATGACTCCCAGCTCCCGGGTCACATGTGCAGTTCACCTCGTGAACAGGCTTCACACTAACAAAGACTGGAGTTTCTAAAGGGTTTTGAGGAGCAGACAATAAGTTAAGTAGGTCAAGAAAAATTAACGATACAAGTTACACAAGTCTAAGAAAAAGTAACTTCAAGTGTATAAAGGTCTAAAAATATTAAAGATTTCCCTCCTCCTTTCTATGCAACCATTTGCGTCCCACCCACTCCTCTCACTCACCTATAGTCAAAATATACAACCAGTCTTACAGACTTCTCCTTTAACTTGCTCCATTCAAGGTTCTCTCCCTTCATTCCTTCACGTCTTATCCTCTTACTCGGTGTCTTATTCAGAGTTTCTATTGCTGCAATGAAACACTATGACCAAAACGTAAGCTGTAGAGGAAAGGGTTCATTTAGCTTATTCTTCCAGATCAAAGTCCGTCATTGGCTGAAGTCAGAACAGGAACTCTAGCAGGGCGAACCTGGAGGCAGGAGCCGATGCTGAGGCTATGGATGGAGAGGCTATGGATGCAGAGGCTATGGATGGAGAGGCTATGGATGCAGAGGCTATGGATGGAGAGGCTATAAATGTTACTGCTTACTGGCTTGCTCAGCCTGCTCTCTTACAGAACCCAGGACCACCAGCCCAGGGATAGCACCACCCACAATGGGCTGGGCCCTCCCCCACTGATCACTAAGTGAGAAAATGCTTTACAGCTGGATATCTCTGATGAATCGTCTAGCCTGTATCAAGTTGACACACAACACGAGCCAGTCCACTCGGAAAAGAGGTTCTCTCCAGAACTGACAGAAATTTTGCCTTTTTCTCCAAAAACTACCAAGGTACTGTTGTATACATCTCTCCTTTTCTTCAGCCTCTATTTGTATACTTTCTCTTTCTCCAAAATCCCACCCAACCCTCCCTTTATCCTCTACCTACTTCTCGCTGTGGGATGCCACCCCCTTACCTCCCGCATGTCACAAATTCTTCTTTATCATACGCAAAGATGTTTCTGCCTACACCTCCAAACCCCAGCACTCCTGCCTAGACCTCAGATCCATCATTTCTCTGCCCGACCTCTTCACCCTACAATACTCGCATATTAACAGTCAAAAAACCCATTGGAGCCTCCCACCTACTCATTAACTCTTGTCTCTTTCCACCTTAAGCCTCTCACCTGTGGGATATCCTCTTCATTATCCCTGACACTCACTTCTCAGTCCTAAATCTTAAAGATACTTTCTTCTCAACACTCCTGGACGCCTACTCCTAAGCCCTTTGCCTTTGTGTACATGGATCCTGATACTCAACAAACATGACAACTGACCTGGACTGCCCTCCCCTAGGGATTCAGGCCAGGCACTAGCTAGGCACTTGGCCTGCTTCCTCCTTTCTCCTCCTGCCTGCTTCACCATACAGACGACTTCCCCCTTTACAGTCGTTCCCTCTCTGATAGCCAACCTGACACCACCTCATGCCTCAATTCCCTCAGCTCCAGAGGCTACCAGATCTTACCTTCCAAAGCTCACCTCTCCTCTCCCGAGTCACCTAGCCTGGGTTCTCTCTCATGGCAACCCATGAACACCTCACTTTAAGCCTTGCAATCTTGATCCCTCTTGACCACCCACTCTCCACAAATCTCATCTCTTCTCATATGCCTACTAGTTGTCTGCCCAAACGGTTGCCACACATCCACCGCCAACTGACTTCCCTAAACTCATTAACTGTCCAGGTGTCTTCAGGCATCAGACACTCTGAAGAAATCTACATTCCCAGATACAAGACATGACTAAACCCAAGCCATCTCCTCTCCAACACACACACACACAACACACACACACACACACACACACACACACGCTCATGGCAAACCCTCACGTGGGTCAAGGCAGCCAACAAGCTCTCCTTTAAACTTCACAGATCCCTCCTTCAACGCCTCTCACTCCTTTCTTTGCAGCTCTCTTCGAAGCTGAGGTGCTCTCTGACTAAGGTTAGTTACTGTCTTTCTCACCTCTGATATTCCGGTTGCCAATGCCCTACCACCACTACTCCCGCTGCTGACCACTTATCCTCTTGAGCACCTACGTTCCCCTTTGGAAAGCAAAGCCAAGTTCTCTTAACCTTTCCATGCCAGCCCTCAAATCCTGTTACAGACAGATGCTCTCACTGTTTGCCAAGAGCCTCCCTAATCATCCCTGTTCTTAAACTATTTCAGTGTCAGAACCCACCTGAACACCCGAGGGAAGACTATAGTGATGGAACAAAAGCTTCTCACATTATCTTCTCCCCAACACAAGACCCTACTCTCAGATGACCTTATACATCAATGTGCATCTCTCCAGCTCCTCTAAGAACTCTCAAACAGACTCCAGAGAAGTCTTCCTGCCTATTGCCTATTCTTAAGGGTGGGATCTCTTCTTTTCCTGGTCCTCCCTCCTTTCCCTGGTCCTCCCCGCCTTTCCCTGGTCTTGGTACTCCTCTTCCCAACGAACAGGGCCATGAACCTAAAAATTTCAAATGTAAAAACCAAGATAAAAATGTTTTTCTAAACTCCTTTACTTTATCTTTGTCCATAGTCTATCTGTCCCAACAGACTCCAAATCAACTACAGACTGCTCCAGCAACTCCAGCAGCTGCCCCAGCGGTGTCCTTGGAATCTTCAATCTAGTCCAGCCTCACAGACGACTCTTCGCTAACCTCAGTTGGTCGTTCCCGCAGAACCTGGGCATCAACTGACACAGCCTGCTCTTTCTGGCCTTGACCAACAACCCAGCTTTCCTAGGTCCTCTAACAACGATGCTCTGATGTCATCAGGAAGCAGCCAGAAAGAGTGATGCTCACTTACCCAATGTCCAGTGATCCCCAAATAAAACAAAAATGTAGACACGAAGGGCCACTAGCCAGCTCGAGTGTGGTGAGCACAGCTCTGGCAGGCCTTGCTCTTCTGCCATTCCCTTTGCCTTGCTAAAAACCACAGAGTTACATTCCTAAAGCTAACCACCAAGGTGTGGGCCTTTATTGGCCACTTCCTCCTCCTAAGGCTGACTGACTAGGTCTAGCTATCAAGATATTGAAGTTCAACAACCAAAACCCCCTTTGGCTCACCTAATTAACATGTCCAACTAAGATTAAGCACATCCTAACTCAGTTTCCCTTTTTACATTTATAAGTTGCCATTTGCCTATGGGTCTCTTCTCTATCCAGAGGCAGTCCTTTGTCCCTCTGGAACAAATATCCCTCCCCAACTTCTCTCTTGTTCCCTTCCCCCTTCTCTCTTATTCTCTGTCTCCTGTCCTTGTTTTTTATTCCCTGCTCTCTGTCCCTCTGGGGCAAATAAATCTCTTGGTCCTGGGGATCCTGAGGAGATACCAATCACTTCACTATGTTCCTAACCCTTACCCAAGGTCTGGGTAGGCTCTGTGGGTAACAGTCCATGGCATTTGTCTGTGTGGGAGTGCAGATGATTGAACCTACGACCTTAAGCTTGCTAGACAAGCATGCAACAATTGAGCTACAACCTAGCCAATGACAGTAGTTCTTAAAAGGCTCCCGAAGAGCTCTGCTTTTAGAACTGAGATACCTAACAGAACATCTTTACTGTGTGGAAGCCCAGATACACCAGACAAGAGCCTAGCTGAGGTCCCCACTCTCAACTGCCATCAGCTGTCATTGGTGCTATGGTCTGAATCTAAATCGTCTCCCATAGGCTCCTGTGTTTGAACACCTGATAATTACCCTCTGAACATGTGATCCATCCTCTGGACATGTGAGCTATCCTCTGGACATGTGAGCTATCCTCTGAACACATGAGCCAAAATGAGTTTTTCCTCTTTGCAAGACTGTGGGACATTTTAAGTTTGCAAAATGTTTTATATTGTTGATATTCATGTGGAATCTTGTGGATGAACAAAAAGAGGAGGTTGTGGCTTAGCATTAATGTGTTTGCATGTCGAGTTGACATGGAGTCAATTGTGCTGGCTAGTTTTATGTCAGCTTGACATAAGCTGAAGTCATCTGAGAGGAGGGAACCTCAATTGAGAAAATGCCACCAGAAGATTAGGCTGTAGGCAAGCCTGTAGGGCATTTCCTTAATTAGTAATTGATGTGGCAGGCTTAGCCCATTGCGGGTGGTGCCATCCTTGGGCTGATGGTCCTGGATTCTATATGAAAGCAGGCTGAGTAAGCCATAAAGAGCAATCCATTAAGCAACACCCCTCCATGCCCTCTGCATCAGCTCCTGCCTCCAGGTTCCTGGTCTGTTTGAAATCCTGCCCTGTTTTCCTTCAGTGATGAGCTATGATTAAAAAAAAAAAGTGTAAGGCAAATAAACCCTTTCTGCCTCAGCTTGCTCTTGGTCATAGTTTTTTTGTTTGTTTGTTTTGTTTTGTTTTGTTTTATTTTGTTTTGTTTTGTTACAGCAGTAGTAACCCTGACCAGGGCACTCCCTTAAGTTTTTTCTGTAAGACACTTTGTCACAGCAACAAGAGAAGTAATACAAATCCAAATGAAGGGACCTCCAGATGACCCCAGCTCTGAGCTATCATTTGAGGCCATCTGAGGTCCCAGACCTGAGAACAGAGAAAGGCAAAGTGTCCTTATTCAGTGTCTCTGTTCATCATTTTTGTTACTATAATAAAATTCCGGAAGCTGGTTAACTGTAATAAAATAATCCCTTTTAATTCTCAGGCTTGGAGATAAAATGTTTAAGACCACATTAGGTCAGCTTCTTCTGATGGCTGATGATGTCATCAGAACAGGAAATGATTACATGACCAGGCAGGAAGCCAGAATGTGATTAGTTACTCTTCAGTTTCAGTGATCAAACACCAGACCAAGGCCACTTACAAAAGCAAGGGTTGATTTGGGCTCATGGCTCCAGAGGGATAAGAGTCTACCATGGCAAGGAACCATGGCAGCAAACAGCAAATAGATGGACAGAACAAGACTGAGAGCTCATATCCCCAACCCAAAACACAAAGGTGAAAGCCAACTGGAAGTGGAGTGAGGCTGTGCACTCTCAAAGCCTGCCCCAGCAGAAGGCCACAACTCCTAAACCTCCCCATGTAGCACTACTCACTCGGGATGAAGTCTTCAGATGCCGACGGGGGCTGTTTCTTATTCAAACCACCACAGTGACTTACGTATTAAACTCACTCTTGTTATCCTTTACCTTTTTTTTTTTAACTTATTTTTTATTGGATATTTTCTTTATTTACATTTCAAATGTTATCCCTCTTCCCGGTTTCTGCCCCCTCCTGGAAATCCCCTATCCCATTCTTCCTCCCCCTGCTTCTATGAGGGTGTTCCTCCACTCACCTACCCACTCCCACCTCCGCACCCTCAATTCCCCTACACTGGGGCATCTATTGAGCCTTCATGGGACCAAGGACTTCTCCTCCCATTGATGCCTGACAATGCCATCATCTGCTATATATGCAGCGGAGCCATGTGTACTCCATGGTTGATGACTTAGTACCTGGGGAACCTGGGGGGTCTGGATGGTTGATATTGGTGTTCTTCCTATGGGGTTGCAAACCCCTTCAACTCCTTCAGTCCTTTCTCTAACTCCTCTATTGGGGACCTTGTGCTCAGTCCAATGGTTGGCTATGAGCATCCGCCTCTGAATTTGTAAGGCTCTGGTAGGACCTCTCAGGAGGTAGCCATATCAGGATCCTTTCAGCAAGCACTTCTTGGCACCCACAATAGTGTCTGGGTTTGGTAACTGCATATAGGATGAATCCCCAGGTGGGGCAGTCTCTGAGTGGCCTTTCCTTCAGTCTCTGCTCTACACTTAATCTCCATATTTGCTCCTGTGAAGATTTTGTTTTCCTTCTAAGAAGGACCGAAGCACCCACCCTTTGATTTTCCTTCTTCTTGAGCTTCATATGGTCTGTGAATTGTATCTTGAGTATTTGGAGCTTTGAGGCTAATATCCACTTATCAGTGAGAGCATACTATGTGTGTTCTTTTGTGATTGTGTTACTTCACTCAGGATGATGATATTTTCTAGTTCCACCCATTTGCCTAAGGATTTCGTGAATTCATCATTCTCAATAGCTGAGTAGTACTCCATTGCATAAGTGTACCACATTTTCTGTATCTATTCCTCTGTTGAAAGACTTCTGGGTTCTTTCCAGCTTCTGGTTATTATAAATAAGGCTTCTATGAATATAGTGGGACGTGTGTCCTTATTACACATTGGAGCATCTTCTGGGTATATGCCTGGGAGTGGTATAGCTATGTCCAATTTTTTGAGGAACCGCCAAACTGATTTCCAGAGTGGTTGTACCAGCTTGCAGTCCCATTAGCAATGGAGGAGTGTTCCTCTTTCTCCACATCCTCGACTGCATCTGCTGTCACCTGAATTTTTGATCCTAGCCATTCTGGCTGGAGTGAGATCAAATCTCAAGGTTGTTTTGATTTGCATTTCCCTGATGATTAAGGATGTTGAACATTTTTTCAAGTGCTTCTCAGCCCTTCGGTATTCCTCAGTTGAGAATGCTTTGTTTAGCTCTGTACCCCATTTTTAATAGGGTTATTTGGTTCTCTGGAGTCTAACTTCTTGAGTTCTTTGTATATATTGGATATTAGGCCTGTATCGGATGTAGGGTTGGTAAAGATCTTTGCCCAATCTGTTGGTTGCCATTTTGTCCTTTTGACAGTGTCTTTTGCATTACAGAAGCTTTGTAATTTTATGAGGTTCCATTTGTCAATTCTTGGTCTTACAGCATAAGTTATTGGTGTTCTGTTCAGGAAAATTTCCCCTGTGATCATGTATGCTAGGCTCTTCCCCACTTTATTTTCTATTAGTTTCAGTGTATCTGGTTTTATGTGGAGGTTCTTGATGCATTTGGAGTTGATCTTTGTACAAGTAGATAAGAATGGATCAATTCACATTCTTCTACATGCTAACCACCAGTTGAGCCAGCACCATTTGTTAAAAATGCTGTCTTTTTTCCACTGGATGGTTTTAGCACCTTTGTCAAAGATCAAGTAACCATAGGTGTGTGGGTTCATTTCTGAGTCTTCAGTTCTATTTCATTGATCTATCTGCCTGTCACTGTACCAATACCATGAAGTTTGGTTTTTTTTTTTTTATCATGATTGCTCTCTAGTACAGTTTGAGGTCAGGGATGGTGATTCCCCCAGAAGTTCTCTTATTGTTGAGAATAGTTTTTGCTATCCTGAGTTTTTTGTTATTCTAGATGAATTTGGAAATTTCTCTTTCTAACTATATGGAGAATTGATTTGGAATTTTGATGGGGATTGCATTGAATCTGTAGATTGCTTTCAGTAAGATGACCATTTTTACCTTATTAATCCTACCAATCCATGAGCCTGGGAGATCTTTCCACCTTCTGAGATCTTCAATTTCTTTCTTCACAGACTTTCACTTGCTTATTCAGAGTCACACCAAGATATATTATATTATTTGTGACTATTATGAAGGGTGTTGTTCCCCAAATTTCTTTCTCAGCCTGTTTATCCTTTGAGTAGAGGAAGACTACTGATGTGTTTGAGTTAATTTTATATCCAGCCACTTTGCTGAAGTTGTTTATCAGGTTTAGGAGTTCTCTTGTCCTTGACCCTTATATCTCTTGAGGTTTCAGCACATCCTAGAAGCAGAGAACACCCCCCCACCCCCGCCAGCCACCGGATCTTGGACATCCCCCACCAGAACCAAAAGAATTTACTCTGACACACTGTTCTTGATATCTACACAGTGTTGTAGCACGTATGCTCATGCATGTATGCACTGCATGTGTACATGCAATAAATAAGTGTTTAGACTTTAAAGATAAATCCATTACTCTGTCTATGGCAGTTTGTTACAGCAGCACAAATGGAACTTCCAGGCCTACACTACAGGGTGAGTTCAACACCAGCCTGGGCAACCTACTGAGGCTTTGTCTCAAAAAGGGGGGGCTGGGGATAGAGCCCAGATGAAGAGCACATGGCTAGCATGTGCAATGCTCTGGATTCAGTCTCCAGGAACACAATAAGTCGACCAACCAACCCACCCACCAATACACCAACCAACCAACCTATCCACCCATCTACTAACCAATTAACCCACCAACCAATCAGCACACTAACAAACCTATCAACCCACCAACCCACCAACCAACCCACCAACCAACCCACCAACATACCAATCAAGAGGCAGCATGGCTAACAACAGGCTGCCCCCAGGTTACTCTCTTTGTCTGTGTAAGTCAAAGGTGACTTTTCTTAGCCTTTTCTTTTTGCTGGAGTTATCTTTGCTCCTCCCTACCATCCACAAAACAATGGACAGTGACTCCAGGACCAACCAATATATCCCCCATGAACACAAATGTCTCCCCACCTTTGACAAGAATCAAGAATATGTTTTTCTTTACAAACCAAATGAAATTAACGCTCTTTTGGGGTATTACAGCTAAATGTCAGTGTTTTGTTTTTTTTTTTTTTTTTTTTTTTTTTTTTTGAGTCTTCTAGTTAAAGTCTGTAGCCTCATCCTGGGAGAAGGTGGTAAGTTCATCTTCTTCATGAATGATGCAGCGTGGGAACCGGGAAGTGTGGAAGGTGATGATGTCAGTATTCAGGATCACTGCTGCCTGTTTTTCTTGAGGCTGTGGCCACCAGCCACTGGTCCTCACAGAACCCAGACATTCCCAGGTGGGTGATCCAGCCCTTGGCCTCCATACAGGGATCATGGGGAGCAAACTGCATGAAACTCTATCTGGTAGGCAAGATGGCAAGACAAAGAGAGGGATCTTGAGCAGCCCTTGGTGGACTCTGGTTGCTTCGCTCTGGCTAAAAGGCACCTGATGCTCTCAGTATGGCTTCAGTATTCAACCTGAATGCCCCTGAGCCTCTAGTACTGAAAGTTAAGCCCCACTGTGAGTTACAAAGAGGGTAGGAATGTGAACTCTACCAGTTGAGACGTTTATGGGTGGGTGGCTTGCGGGAAGCGACTAAGACTGGATAATGTTGTTAGGGTGGGGTCCCCATGTCTGACCACAATGACTTGACTGCAGATTCCACATAAACACTCTCCATCTCTTGCCTTGTGGTGCCCTATATCACCTTCTGCCAACAAGAAGCCTGTTACCAACCCTGGCCCTTTAACTTTGCTCTTTCAGAATCATAAGCCCATTCAAATTTCTGTATGTGTTTTCTGTTTTGGCAACAGAAAATTTATTACTAGAAGTCGGTGACAGGAAAGACAGGGGTAAAAAAACTGCCATGCGTGTGAGGAGAGTGTAAATTCAATTGACCTAATTCTAAGTCAATGAAACTTCTGTTTCATGGTGTGTATTGAGACAGAAATAAAAAAGTGATTGACTGTCCAGGGAGCTCAAAGTTTCACACAATGGAGATAATCTCTTACTGAAGTCTCTCTGACTGCCTTAGACCCTTCCTTGCCCCCCTTACCTCCAGGGAGAAAACAGGCCTCCACACCTTCGGCACAGGGCTATATATAAATGCGAGCCGTTTGCAGTACAGAGATGAGCACCTGATTCCGATGATGAAGCTCCTGCCTGTGGAAGGTGGGCGTGGTAGGGTTTTGGTCTCCCTGCCATCTGCTCCTTTGCTCCCCTAGAACCATCAGACCTGGAGCCTCTGGCATGTGATTTACTTCATCAGGCAGCTCTACTTCATCCAGCCTTCCGGCCCCTTGTTTGTTTTGCTCACTCATTCATTCATGTATTCATTTATCAAAGGAGTACCTATTCCATGCCAGGCAGGTGCTAGGAGCTAGCATGAAAACACAAATAAACACTGCCTCTCTGAGCTCTTTGGCTATTAGCCATCTTGAAATGTGCAAATACACATATGTATTGGGCGTTTACACACGCTGTTCCAAACGTTTCGTGTGTGATAACTCCATGAATTGTCACGGCAACTCTCTCAACAAATAATATTATCGTCTGTATTTGACGCAAGAGGAACTGAAGCCCGGAGAGGAGAAGTAGCTAGCCCTATGCACATCACACAGCTTCTAGAGAAACCAGGAATCAGACCAGATACTTTGGTTCTTGAGTTCTTATCCCCTTTGATTAAGTGTCTCTACAGTTCTAGGACAAAGTAGGGACATCAGTAACAGAGCATAGAAAAAAAAAACTTCCCCTGGAGTCCTCTGAAGTAGCCCAGAGGGTAGTGACACACCACATGCTGGACAGCACTAGGCAGAGAGAGCTTCAGTCCCCACAGAGGCTACACACACACACACACACACACACACACACACCACATGTGTGCACTTGCTTTAGAGATAGAGATTCCAGGACACAACCAGAGACTCTGGCTATTGCGTACTTGGCAGAGGCTTTGGGAACTAAAGGAAGGGGGTGGGGAAGAGAGCATCACATTGCCCCGGCGACATGGCTGGTTAGGCACAGGGCCTTGGGCATCGGAGACAGTGAGCATTTGTAAGAGCCACTTAGGGGTGGGAGAGGTGCCCTAGGACACCCTCAAATGGAGAGTTATTTAAGAGCATACACGAAGTCATTGTTCACTTTACCCGACACCTCATTTGACGTGTGGAGATGAGAGTTTATGTCCTGAATTGATGATTCCACCTCCATGAGATTATTATTATGTTTCTTCAGTGGCCCAGGATGCTGGACTTTCAGTGAGCTTACATGTGCAATGTCTTTAAGAGTATATAAATGCAGAAGCAGACCTAGAGATGCCTGATGGCCTCCAGGTCACCTGGTGAGGGCGTCTTGGAGCTACCACGAGATCCCTCATCTCTTGCCTCTGTTCCTTTGTCTGCTCTGGAAGTCTCTACCATTCGATCGCAAGCTCCAGGATAGCAGGATGCCCAGGGACTCTCCTTGTCTTTTTTGTACCTTCCTCAATACCAACAGAAGCTGAGCTTCCACTAGGCCGCCAGTGAACCCGTGCAGAATGAGCACGTGATTCTGCAAGCACAGCTGGAAAGTTCACATCTGCACCCTTGGTTGCCTGTCACCGCCTGAACTCTCACCCGGGACGCACAGCTCTATGGCAGACTGGCCCGGGACCTAAGAGCTTTATCTGGCTGGTCCTGCCACCACAGAACTGTCTTACTCCCTAGAAATGTCTGCTTTTGCATCTATCCTGCACTTCCAAGTAAATGTTTCATTAAGAGAAAATAGTTTCAGGCTCTGAGCTTGTGCTACTTGGCGCTTTCTTCAAACCCCTCCTCCAAATGAACTATCCATGAAGTGGGTCTCTTACCTCTTGCCACCCATGTTTCCATAACTAGGAAAAAACTCTGTCTTAACTCCAGGCCTTGGCTGTGCTCCCTCCATGGGAGCCAGATTTATGTGAACAAATAAGTGTACAGAGTGGGTGCTTTTCCTCCTCTCTATTTATATTTTTCCTCTCCCATTAGGTATGCTTTGTGATTTGAGATGCTTTTAGGTTTTGTGTGTGTGCACTCGTGCATATGCATGCATATAATGGTGTGTGTGGAGGCCAGTGATCTACATCAGTTCTCTCCCACTATTACTTCCCTCCTTTTGAGACAGAACTGCTCATTGAACCTGGCACTCAACTATTGGCTAGTCTGGCTGTTCATCAAGCTCCAGTTACTGGCCTCTCCCCCAGCATTGCTCTGCACTGCATTACACTGCTCTGGTCTGGGCCTGTGGGGTCTGCTCTTGTTTCATCTGGTCCAGTCTGACCCAGTCTGCAGGACATGCAAATGGCCAAGGAGGATCGGCGCCATGGAACAACTGGAGTGCCTGAGGCTCACGAAGCAAGGCCTCAGACAGACAGCTTTTGGCAAAGCAAAAGCAAGACCAGGCAGAGGAAGGGGGTGCCTGTTGTCAACGTCCCAGCCCTTCACTCTTGCTCCCATCCCTAGAGCCTTTGCTCACAAACAACAAAACATTCACATTTGACACCAAGTTTTAGTTACATATTAATTTTTTTTTCATAAAACCTCTTCTAACCAAAAATACCAACTGATCATTTTAAGGCTTTTTTTTTTTTTAATGCAAGAGTTCCACCTTATAGTCTATTAAATTTAGCCCTACAATGGATGAGGATGAAGACAGTCCAGGCTGGAAACTGAAGAGCAGAGCTAAGTGTGTGGCATTCTTCCCGCGTGGAGCATTCAGACTGCTCGAGGCACTGAAGAGGGTGCCTCTTACATTTCCTTCTAACTGGGGTGTCACTCGCTTTACGCCGAATGCTGGTTTGAGCCCAGGAAATTCAGTGGAGATTTAAAAAAAAAGGTATTAACCACACAGTACTAACAAGTCATCTAACAAGGTTTAAAAAGAAATAACGGAATCCAGTATTGCTGTGGGAGAAGAGGCCCAGTCTCTGCAGGAGATAAAAAAAAAAAAAAGCAAACCGGCTCTGATAGCAACGGTATCTTACCATGGAGAGTGGATAGAAGCCGAGAGCCTAGGCTCATTGCAGAGCTATCTCTTCTTACTAGACACATGGCTTTCCATGAAATCATTTCACCTTCTTGTCTAACAGCTTCATGCCCCAGACCTGAGTTTAGAGGGCCCAGCCTGACCCTCTCTTGTCTTAAACAAGAACCCTCACGACTTTCTCCTACCCTTCTGTCTCTGCCTGCAAATGGCTTCAGATGCCCCTGGGAAGGTTCAGAGCACAGTGCCCAGGGGAACCCAGCTCAGTGTGTTTAAATGGCACCACCTAACCTGTCTTCACATGCTAGCAGGTTCTCTGCGTGCTGGCTCCATCTCGGCAAGAACATGTCTGTGAAGCAGGCTTCTATTTGCTGGGTATTTCTTTCAGCCCCGATCAACCTTCCATCCTGTGTGTGTGTGTGTGTGTGTGTGTGTAGGGGGGTGGGGGGGATGCAAGAGTTCCGATGGTCACATGGCGCCGTTGGCTACAAGCCAACATTTGGAGCAGTATCTCAGCAGCAGTCTTGAACCCTGGGGAACACGAGCAAGCAAATGATTTCTTCTTTACCGGGAAATAAGTGTTTAAAGCGCATGCTTCCTCCGGCAGTTAGTCACTCTTCCTTTCAGTCCCCCCTAGGTCCTTAATTCACAGAGTTTTCAGAATTGTGTTTATTTCCAGGTCCCCTTCATCAGCTCTGCACGGTCCCAGTCTCGGGCCTCACACTCCGCATAGAAATATTGACCATTCTGCTGTGCAACAAACTTACATAGCATGTCTAATGTTTGCCCCGGCTGCTGCGCCAGAGCTATGAAGCCTTGGAATCCACTGTGCCTTAGCAGTGACTGGCAGAGAAGGGCAGGTGCTCAGCAAAACTCCACGCAGGATTAGAGCGAGAGAATTTTCAGCAGTCTCCCGTGGAAGGGAGGGAAGCTGGAACTGGAGTCCAAGCCTCAGTGGGCAGTGCTTCAAATAATCCTGCTTAGCAAATGAGGTCGCAGGCCAACTTGGAAACAGAGAGTTTGGAAGCCTCTGGACTGAAAACCGCAGGTACCCAGAAGGTAGCTCTTCTTAGACGGAGTCTCTGCCATGTGGCCTTTCTGAGACCCGGTCAGTGTGAGCTAAGTGCTTTCCTGAATTCCTAGTCTTTCTAGGAAATCATCAAACTGGAAAAAGAGAATCAGGAGACAGAAGTCAGCCAGGTGGAAGTGAGGATAGACTGGGGATCACTAAGACTGTCAGGACTATGACATTGGGGGACATCTGTCTTGTGGAACTGAGCCCTTAGCTTGTGGTTTCATGCTAATTATAATTATAAAGACTTAGTGGGGCTGGAGAGATGGCTCAGCAGTTAAGAACACTGACTGCTCTTCCAGGGGTCCTGAGTTCATTTCCCAGCAACCACATGGTAGCTCTTAACTGTCTGTAATGTGATCTGAAGCCCTCTTCTGGCATGTAGGCATACATGCAGATAGATATATGTAAAAAAATATCTTAAAAATAAAAAAAAGAGATTTAGTGTTAGAGTTGAGTGTTGACATCAGAGAATAGAAAAACTGTTGATGTTGGAACACTGTTTGTTGTTGGGAAATACACACACATACATAGATATACAGAAGTAGATAAATGATATAGATGATATATAGATGATAGGAATGATAGAGATAGATGAGTGTGTGTATGTGGTATTATATCTTATATGCATGTATGTGTATATACATTAATAATTGAGGATTAGTGCTTAGCATGAGTTGGCTTTAACTGGGATATTATAATTTTGTTAATCATTGGGAATTCTATGTTAACATTATTTCTGTTCAAAATTAGGGTCCTTACACAGGTCAGAGGTTTATAGCTGCTGTAATAATACATGACTTCCTTAGAAAACTGGAGCATAAAAGGTCACCCACTTGATCTTCGGTTGGATTTTTCCCTCTGGAAGCCAGTGCTGTATTATGGCATACTTCAGCTCCAAGGCAAAGCCACACTGCGATGCTCAACTGCTAATTGTCTCAGATGTGCCATACCATCAAGTTATCTCTGCGGGATTTCTGCCATATGAATAAAGACATTCCCAGCTGTTTTCAGTCCCAGATGTTTGAGACATGCCAACCTTTTAGACTCTTAGCTCAGGGCCCCCAGAATTCTGGAAACATGCCACCCTGTTGGTCCTTATGCTTAATTTTTGACCCACAAAACAGTTGAATATAATCCTGTGGCTGTTAACTTTACATTATTTACTTGAGGTTGTTCTTCTTTTTTTCATCTAGCCAGCAATAGTAACTAGAACATTGTGTCTTCAACACTGAATAATGACCAGCTGCTTAAAACTTTTTTATATTTTGAGTGAGCCTATATATTGCCAAGACTATTATATTGAAAATCTATATAAAAACTATGTTGTCATGGGGATGGAGAGATGGCTCGATGGTTAAGAACACTTGTTGCTTTTGCAGAGGACCAGAGTTTAGTTCCTAGCACCAAAGTCTGGTGATTCACAACCACTTGTAAGTCCAGTTCTAGGGGATCTGATGCCTTCTTAACACCTCTATGGGAACCCACACATAAGTGCATATACATACACAGAGATGCACATACATACATACATACATACATACATTTGGAATTAGATAGTCATAATTCTGTGAACTATTAAGTAGTGAAAGAGCATTGATTTTTATTTTTATCATAAAGCTTATGATTACTTAGAACACAGGGAAAATGTATGGCAGTTGTTTGTTCTGCAAAATACATTTCTTGATTCTCAGAGTAAATTTCAAGACCTCAGTCAAAGGCATTCAGGCACTGATTTCAATGGCCAAGTTGTCACCTTTTGCCTCTGACTCAATGTTCTGCACTCCTCTGATTCCAGATCTTTGGGGGCAGGGGCAATGAAGGAGCACAAGGGACAGGGAAAATATTGGCTCTATCTGCTGCTGTCCTGCCTTGGTTTCATGTCTGTTAGGCTCCACATGCTTGGGTCCTCATGGGTCATGTGCATCACACACTTGAGGCTGTATAAGAGGTTTCCCTCGGCATAATTACCTCAAATAAAAGTGCAGTCCTGGCTGCAGCAGTCACTGGTTGGTCCATCCTTTTGTCTCAGCTTCACACTTGATCTCTGTAGCAGCCGGGGATCCATCCCATAATCAGCCACCAAACGCAGACACTATTGCATACGCCAGCAAGATATTGCTGAAAGGGCTCTGGTATAGCTGTCTTGTGTGAGGCTATGCCAGTGCCTGGCAAACACAGAAGTGGATACTCACAGTCTGCTATTAGATGGAACACAGGGTTTCCAACGGAGGAGCAAGAGAAAGTACCCAAAGAGCTGAAGGGGTCTCCAACCCTATAGGTGGAAGAACAATATGAACTAACCAGTACCCCCAAGAGCTCGTGTCTCTAGCTGCGTATATAGCAGAAGATGGCCTAGTTGGCCATCATTGGGAAGAGAGGCCCCTTGGTCATGCAAACTTTATATGCCCCAGTACAGGGGAATGCCAGGGCCAAGATGTGGGAGTGGGTGGATAGGGGAGCAGGGCGGGGGTGGGGGAGAGTATAGGGGACTTTCAGGATAGCATTTGAAATGTAAATGAAGAAAATATCTAATAAAAATTGGAAAAAAAATGCAGTCCTGTGGCTGCCACACCCTTGCAATCTACCTGTGTTACAGAAGCCACTAGGCTTCCTACCAGTTCCATCTTTGTACAGATATTTTCCTTCTGGTCAGGGGCCAGAACAAACTTGACTCTTCTCTGGGGCATCCACTTGGCTGCAGGCAGTTCTCACATCTTTAGCCTAATAAAGAGGGTGGGGGTGGGGCAGCAGTAAGGGCCTCTTTTCTTTGCCCTGCTAACTCTAACCCGTCCTCCTTTTCTGTTCACAGTGGGTTCAAAATGCAGATTGGCAATTTTAAAGCAAATGCCCAGAGAAAAGATGCCTCTCTCCTAACACAGCACTGGGTCTACATGATCCCAAGTCCCACGGTTCGTCTGCACCAGGTCCTAAGGAGTGTCCTTCCATAAGTCAGGAAGTTCTAATCCAAGGCCTCCTCCAATTTCTGTACCTTGGGTGTTGGGTGGATAGACAGGTGTGGGATGTAGATAAAGGTGACAGAAGCAGGCTACAGGGGCAAAATGTTGGGGTTGGGGTATTTGGGGCACTGACCATGAGTAGGGGAAGCAGGTTTGAGAGCCACTCTTCTTTAGTCCTGATAAGTAGACAATAAGAAAAGTTCTTACACTTTGATTAAACAATTATGGACTATCCTCTGCAAAATAATTAAATGCAGTTATTCAAAACCCAAAGACCACTTAGTAGGAAGTATTTATTGATATGCATTATTGATATATATGTATATTTTATGATATGTTGCTAAAAGAAACCGAAACCATATAACACCACATTTGCAAGACACATACTGTGTTTTTAAAAAGCATGGAAAAGAATCATTAGAACATTCACCATCTCATTCTTCCCCCAGAGAGATGGAGTCCTGGGTGATTTCTCTTTTTTCACTGTGCTTTTTATGGTTTTTAAATTTCTATGATGAGCAAATTACTTTGATATAATAAATATAAAAGATTGCTTCTAAAATATGAAATTGTCTGTGGGTGTGTGGCCCACACACCCACCCCCCTCATGCAAATACCCTTTTTCCATGTTAACTTTGAGTTTGGGGAAGGGAATAGCAGAGCTATTCTCCTTCCATGCAAATGAAGGAGCAGAATTGAAAGACTGGTGCCAAATTCTCCGCAGCCAACAAGAGGTGGCAATGGGGGTTCAGCATCAGGAAGGCCACGGAGCTCACGGAGCTCAGGTTAGATAGAATCCTCAGCATGCGTTCCCAGTACTGTCCCTGAAGCTGTGAGCTGCACTGGGCTTGCGCCTTCGAACCACGTAATGTGACGGCATTCATAAAGCCTTATCGATGCCTGGGAAGCAGGACTTTAAAAACCCGACAGTGATTGGAGAGCAGGGGGAGGGAAGAGGGGATAGGGGATTTTCAGAGGGGAAACTAGGAAAGGGGATAACATTTGAAATGTAAATAAAGAAAATATCTAATAAAAAATAATTAAAAAAAAAAAACCCGACAGTGATTCAATGTGCAGCATGTGTTAGGAACATCTGCTCAGGAGGAGAGCTCACGGACAAGCCCGACTTTTCCGTCTTCCAGAATCTTCTCTGGGACCTCCCAAGTCTTCACTTCTGCCATGGCTATGAAAGCATTTGACTACAAATGCTTCTAAGACTGTAACCAGAACTGGGGTCAGAGGAGGCAGAGAGATTGGGGTTCTGGGCAATGTTCTAATCGAATAACCCCAGCGAGAGGTTCATGCTCATCTAGAACCTTAGGATGTATCCCTGTTTAGAGCTAAGGTCTTTGCACGTGTAGTGAGGCTGAGATTGAGTCATGCTGGGTTATGACAGACCTTAAAGCCAGAGATGGGTGACAAGGAAGAAGGACCCATGAAGGTGGATGCAGAAACGAGAGTGACTCATCGTCAAGCTGAAGAAAACACAATCAGGCACCTTCCTGTCACTGTGACCAAACCTGCTAGAAAATACTGAAGGAAAAAGGACTGATTTTGGCTCTTGAGTTCAAAGGGCTCAGACCACCATGGCAGAGAAGGCCCAGCAGGATCCCTCACTCTAAAACAAGGCATACCAGGGAAGAGGGAAAACAGAGTACCAGCACTCAGCTGCCTTCGACTCTGTCTATCCCCATCCCATGGTATATTTCTGTTTAGGTTCAGGGAGGGCACTTCCCCCTCAGTTAACTCCCTTTGGTTGAGCCTGAGCCACTCTCTGAGACACACCCAGAGGTGAGGTGTAGGTCAGTGTCATCAGTGTCCTTGGTGATTCTAAAATCTTGTCAAGTTGACAAGGAAAATCAGATATGACCAACACCAAAGTATTCTCCCCTCCAGATACTGAGAATTGTCAGAAACTTCTCCCTGCCTGAGAGCAGAATGGAGATTCATTGGGGAAAGGAAATTCACCACCCACCTCCCACCCTTCCTGCCTACCTCCCTCTGCCTCTCCGCACTGCTAAAGCTGGAACTGGAAACCTTCATCAGCTTGCAGATGCCAGAACAAACTGGGAACCACCTCAAGCGGACTCTCTCTGACTCTAAGTCTCTGAAGTGTCTATACCCTTCCTCTGGTTATGCTAATATTCCTGGCTCTTTTGTTAAAACACCTTTAGTGACAGGCTGGCTTGAGAGAAGGGTGTGCTTCAAAGAGAGTTGCTTCTCTCTCGTGGGACAAACATGACACATCTTATTAAAACTTCTTTTATCCCCATACTAATGTATTTTTTGTCAACAGAACTCAGTCCCTGCTACAAACCTGTAAGAACTAAGAAAATAAATTTTTTTCCACTTTCAGAGCCAAAAAAGGAAGGACAAAGGATGCCACATTGCATCCCCTTTGAGCTAAGTGATTAAGGCAGCTTTAGAAAATGGGCAGAGATTTTACTGTGGAAGTGGCTGAACCTCCCCATCTGAGGGGAGGGCACCCCTCTACACAGCTCTTTCCTGGACCTCAAAGGACTCCCCATGAGTACCCAGTGCTGCTTGTACCCACCAGAAAACAAAAATACATCTTAGATAATATGTCCATTTTCTTCCAATTATGTCCACACAGGACCTATTTGATCAGCGAGGCAGGGGGCACCCACTATATATTTTGTTCTGTTGCTTTTCCTGGCTCAGTTGGGAGACCTTTCTTATTAGCTTCACTCTCCTGGTAACTAATGAGCCTTGCCGGGCTTTGAAAGGCAATTACTTCTAAGTAAAACAGGCACTTCTCACAAAGTCAAGAAAAGCGGCACATAGTATAAACAAGCCACATTGTGAGTAGGAGTTTGCTGTTTCTACTTCAGTCTTTAAAAACCATCAGGACTCTGTTTAGCAGCAACTGGGGGAACTGAGGAGAGCCTGTGTATGTGCCCATCGGCTTCACCCGCTGGCGTTCCAGTGAGGAGCACCAACTGTATGAACCACGCTCTGTCTAATTGAATGGATGATTCTTACATGACATGGATCTAGGAAAGGGACTGCAGAGTCCTTCAGAAACCCTACAAGGGGAGGTAACTGGGAAACCTGAGATGAGACAGAGCAGAAACTCAATACAAAAGCAGGCGTGAGCCCAGGACGACCCAGGGAATTGCAGTACAGCTAACACCTCTTTCCTCCACTGACAGGCACAAGAGTAGAAATCGTAAAATAAGTAGGGCCTGGCCCAATGAATGAAGAACCTGAGGGAGAGTCCTCAGGGAAAGAGAAGTATCTCAGAATAGAATAGAATAGAATAGAATAGAATAGAATAGAATAGAATAGAATAGAATAGACCAGACAATAGAAGACCCTGGTGGGGTCTGCTGGTAATCTCAGCAGGAGCCTGAGTTGGGAGACCTGTGTGGGCTACATGGGCAAGACCTTTTCAGGAAAAAAAGGCAGAGGGCAGGGGGGCAAGAAGTCTGATGGAAACTGCTTGAGAAAACAAAGCCTGGGTTACTTGCCCATGGCAAGGAGCTGAAGAGCCACCCCTCAGTGGGGCGGCATCCAGAGAAGCTGAGGCACAGCACAGGGGAGCAAAGTGCTCCCTGAGAGGGAAGACTGAACCTCTTTGTCTTCTACCTCTGGGATCCTGGTAGCAGGGATAGCCCTCAGGCAGGAAGATACTGGGCTTTCTCTGGAGAAAAGAACTAGTACCAGGGCAAAGGTATCCAGATGATGAAATGTGGGGATCTGAAGGGAAAGAAAGAAAGAAAGAAAGAAAGAAAGAAAGAAAGAAAGAAAGAAAGAAAGAAAGAAAGGGGAGGGAGGAAGGAGGAAAAAATGAGGAAGGAAGGAAGGGAGGGAGGGAGGGAGGGCAGGCAGGCTCCTGAATCACCCTACCCTGCCCCCACGTGCACAGTGCACATTAATTTTCAATTTAATGAGTAGCCCAAGTATCTGCTGCTTACTACACGTGCGTATACACACACACACACACACACACACACACACACACACACAGAGAGAAAGAGAGAGAGAGAGAGAGAGAGAGAGCACATGTCAGAATAGACAGCAAGAAACCAACTCAGCAGAATAAGAAAATAAACAACAAAATAAAGTGCATGAAAACCTGTGGGTCATAGCCATGGTGAGAGAAAGCATCTTCAAGTTTACTGTTAGGAAGGAATACCAGGGCAACAGGGGCTCGTCTTTTGTTGCTGCCCAGCCCATTGCAGTGAACTCAGATGAAGGAGGGAGAGGAGAAAGAAGAGGAGGAAGAAGAGGAAAGGATGTTGGCAGAACATTCTAAACGGGGTATTAAAATATACTAAGAACGGAAGGAGAGGTATGCTGGCATGCCCTTGATCCCAGCACTCAGGATGCAGAAGCAGGAGGATCTCTGTGAGTTCAAGGACAGCCTGGTCTACATAGTGTGTTCCAGGACAAGCCAATAACAACAAAAAAAAAAAGAATGGAAACAAACAATTGAATTTATTAATGATATTGAACTAAGTGGAAAATGACATCTGTGGGAACTTCTGATTCAATTAGGGTAAGCCCTGCAGGCTGTGCAGGAGGGAGTACCTTTCTACCATGGTGGCTTTTAGACATTTTCCTGGAGACTAGACCTACCTATTATCTGCCTTTTCTCTGCTGTCCCCAAGGAGGGAGGAGTCTTGTCTGCTGAGGCTCTGGGGTCTGGATGCTTTGCCCAGAATGGCCCTGGCCTGCTAGCTTCCAGACCTTAGCCACAGCCTCTAACTCAACTTCACTCAGCAGCGATAAGTATTCTTGCCTTTATCTTATCATCTTATCTTATAATTCCCTCCCTCTCCACCTCCTTTTTGAGAGAGGGTCTATTATAGTCCAGACTGGCCTTAGCTCCCCAGGTGGCCAAGGGTAGCCTTGAACTTCTGATCTCCTTCCTCTGGCCCCCAAGTGCCAAGATTATAGGCATATACCACCACACCCACTGTATGGGGTGCTGGATTTCAAAGCCAGAGCTTCATGAATGCTAGACAAACACATTACCAATCGAGCAACATCCCAGCTTTATCTTTTCTCTCTTTATTTTTAACATTGTTCCAAGCTAAGCTACAAAGTATGGCATTTGGGACCTTTTCAGAAACCCCAATTATGTGTTTGAGACGCTAAATATAACTCAGAATTGGTGGATCAAAGGCTATGTAGAGAGTACAGTGAGAAAAATGGTATCAGAAAGCACCAGGAGATAAGAGATGCTACCTCTGCCAGGAGAGGGTCGAACAGGAGCAATAGTACCCCTTGCACCCCTACTAAGCGCTTTGTTCCATTATGCAGTTAGAAAGATGGGTTTGAGAATTGCTACCAACGGCAGGGCACAGACTAGGATGTGGCCAGGACCTTAACAAGGAACAAGGCAGGGGAGGATGGAGTTGAGTTGGGGCTAACAGTGGAATTGTAGGTTTGGAAGAGACACTGAAGGACATAGGAGCTGAGGGTGACCCCTTCCGTTTCTGGCTCAGCAACTGCATAGAAAACGCTTTCCTCGAGGATCGTGAAGCTTTTCTGGATGTCTCACAGTGGCACAGCCAAGGGACAAGGTCACCAGGACACCAACTTGGAATCCGGGTTTCTGCTACCCCACTGACTGTCTCCTGGTGGAAGCCTCCCAACCCTCACGGAGTTCAGGCCTTTTTTGGCCATTTCAGACCCCAGTTCTAGTTAAGTGTCCAGTCCTCTAGGAATCAGTTCTTAAGTGAAGAGATTAGCGAATCACAACTTTAAAAAAGCAATCAGCCTAGAAAGGTATTTCAAACTTAACGGAAATCTGCAAAGGTTATACTCATCCATAGCCACTCCCTTTAGGCCTGTCAATCACTGCTTGGACACACCTCTGTGTAATTGCCTAGCCCCTACCCATTGGTCCACCTACCTCTGTTTGTGAGTATTTTAACTATTGCTGAACCAGACGAAAGTAGGCTGCATCCGTTATGCTGTTTGTCCTAAATAGTGAGCATGTGTCTGCACGAATCTCCTTTGCAGAACCCCGGTGCAGTTTTAGTCTTGGGAACGGTAACATTTCTTTCGAGGATAATGTTCAGTAGCACTTTACAATTGGGCCGATCTTCTTCCTTATGGCCGTTTCCTCCCAAATCTAGGATTATTCATTCTATTTTATTGTCTGGTTCTGCTTATCTTACTTAATTTGGGAAAATTTTCAGAATTACATTTTCTCGTGTTTTATGACTTTGGCTGTCTTGACAAACACAAGCCGAGTGTTTTCTAAAAGGTCTTCAATTTGGATTTAACCAGTATTTCCATAAGCCATAATTTTTTTTAAAGCAGAATTTCCGCATGACCAACATGTCCTTGAAGTATTACATTAGAAAACACAAAGCCACCAGTCATTTCTTCATAGAAGGTTGGTCCTTAGCGTTTCTGTGGTAACAGTGTTGCCAGCCAACCCTTCCACTATAAGGCAGTAACCTTTCTGCAATTGATACATAGATATCTGTGGAGATTTGCATACACGGATGGGTCTCATCCTGATCAGTTACTATGAGGTTGGGAAATGTGGATTTGCAAACCGCTTCAATCTGTTGGCTTTCTAGTTTAAAGAACAATGGTTCTTTGTGTCATTTACTTACATGCTACAACATGAATTCATGAGAAATGTTTCCTCTGTTGTAATCTACCATGATTGTTATTCATTTTGATGCCCAAATGGTCTCAGACTTGGACAACTGAATCACTTCTGGTTGTCTCTTGTATTTTGGAAATATAATCCCATCAATTGAGGCCACTTTATTTTAAAAATGAGATAGTATTGAGCTTTGCTGCTGCCCATCCATTGGCTCAGATATGTCTCCAAGTCGTGATTCGTTCTGGTGAGAAAGGGTGTGCAGAGAGTAAGGTGTACTGATGGCTCCGGAGTATCATGGCTATGTCAGAGTCCAGAGCCAAGAGTGGCCACTAATCACAGGATTCAGTTTCTCTTTCCTGAGAAATCCTTAATCCTCTAAAACATAAAAATGTTTGCTTTTGTGCTAAGTCCCACTATAACAATGTACAAAATAATTCCAGAATTGCTGTGCACGTACTCCAACATCAGATCTATTGTCTATTAACCCAATCGCAGTTGAGGAGCAGAACACCAGAGGCTGGGTATTTTCTTTAAAAGAGTTATTTAGTTATTTAGATTTGAGAGCACAATGCTAAGACATCTGCTTGGCTCTGGCGAGGGCTGACGGCTACATCACAGAGTGGTGAATGTGGCCCCGGGAGCATGTATGAGAGGGAGATCACATGGAAAGGCGGGAAGCCAGAGAGAGTCAGGAGCCAGGCTTGATCATTTTATGCAATTCCCTCTCATGGGGACAAACTTATTCTTCAAGAAAAACAACCATCCCTTCTGAGGGTGATTTCTTCCATGACTTGATCACTGTACACAATGCCTCCTCCCCTCTCCTGAACTCCAACCACCACATGAAGACTAAATTTCCAGCACATGTGCCTTTGGGAGACACACTCAAACCAGACCCAACCCACATGCTCATCAAGTTAGACTTCAGTTTCTGTTTGTGGCTAACAGCAAGGCGGTGCCTCTCTGTAGTGCTGCTGCTCAGAAGGCTGAGACAGACGATTATAAGTTCAAGCCTAGCTAGAGCTAAGTTGTCAGACTCTGTCTTAAAGAAAACAAGGGACAGGGACACATCTTAGTGGTAGAGTGCATCCCGAGCATGTACAAAGCCCTGGGTTCTATCCCTGTCAATAAAAAAAAAAGAACTTATTTGTATATCTTTTCTACATACTTTAAAATTATTTAACATTTATTTTACTGAGTATTCATTGTACTGAGACCTCGAGGTTTAATTTTTTTATGAAATTAGAAACTAAATAATAAAGCATTCATTATTATTATTATTATTATTATTATTAAGTTTACAACATGGTAAAATATATAATTTTGCTAAAACACTGGTTAATAACTTTTTTCAGTTTAATGGTGGCATAAAACATTAAGATGTTAACAAATGTGTATGTTTAAAAAGGTGATATACTACTTAAATATTTGTGAGGAATTAATAGTTTATACTGATCTCCCTATAAAAAGGGCATGAAGTAGGGCATTCAAAATTACCTGCATTTGTCTCTAATTTTTTTCCTCAATGTGATTATATTATTTTTGAAACTCATTTGCTTTTGTTTAAATTCAACTTCCACTGGCATTCACATGCATGTTTATAAATAAGCAAACTATTAGAACATTTCTAAAAATCAAAATTAGATTAAATATTATGGGCTGAGAAGTTTGACTCCATCCTACATCTTCCTTTCCACCTTTCCAGTGTTGGTAACTGATTTCTCTAGCTTCTCATTATCCTTCCTGCATCTCTGTTTGAAAGGCACATCCACACGCCACAGACAGGCCCTAAGTGATAGAGGTCAGAAGTTGAGGGTTGAGCACGGTCACTCTTGACAAAGCTGTGAGCCTCGAGACAAGGGAAAATACACAGAGAGGGACAAACCGAACACAAGGCTTCCTGTGACAGAAGCTGAGTTTAATGACAATCAAGGATTGTCTTCTGCCCTCCCCTGGTCATCGCCCGATGACCACTCATTCCCTACTGCTTGAGTACCAAGAATGATGCCCAGGGACAGGGCGGACCTGTGCAATCAGACTTGCAGTCTAACCCTGTTACTGGGCAAGTTCGTTATCTCGCTGCAAAGAACATATAGTAGCATCTGCCTAGTCAGTTGATTAAGAAATTAAAAGTGCCTAATAAAGCACTTGCTATACTTTACATGTTAGTTCTGTTTAAACACAGGACCTCCCAGCTACATGTTAATTTTAGGTGAACAAATACTTTATACCATAAATATATGTGAACTTTGGTGTAAACTTGCACAATATTATCTTAAACATACAAAATTATCTTACTGTTTTTCTGAAATGCAGAGATTAGAAAGGTTTGGGTTACGAATACTACCTTTCTGCCTATTATTTTTTTTCCCTTACAAAACTGCACGGAGACTTAGTTGTTCGGAGGAAACAGTATTGCCCTGTTCATTGCCCTGAGACCACCAGTGAACTCTGAGTGAGTGGCTCCTGGAGAAAGGACTGGAATGGCTAACTGTGTACCCAGAGCAGCAGACTCTCTTTTTGCCAATAGCTTCAATCTCCCTACCACTGCTGGCCAAAGCTGCTAATGAGCAGTAAGATCGACCGGTCTCACCTCTTCTCCTCGCAAGGGCTCGCCTCTAGGGGAAGTGCTAATGAGCCCTGACACAGCATCGGCAGGAGATCAGGGAGGAGAAGGAAGAGTCCCGAATTATCCACTCACTGTCACTGAATATTCTAGAACCAGTGACTAGACTAGACCTGCCATCCTCGCTCCGCCTTCCATAGGCTCAGACCAGGAAGGCATTCGGTGACTCACATTGATTTGCCCAATTGTGGGAAGGAAGGAGACTCTCTTCAGAGTCCCTCTCCTTGCCTGCCCCTCCTCCATCAGTCTTCTTTCTCTACCCCAGCAGCTTGGATAATGGCTATTTGAGAAATGCTGAGCATACTGGAAATACACAAAATAACAGAATTAAAACCATGAAGGTTGGAAAGGCTCTTCAGACAGGTCAAACTCAAGCTTTGTTACATCTGTGTCAGTGTGTGTGTGTGTGTGTGTGTGTGTGTGTGTGTGTGTGTACTTTGAAAAAGATGTGGTAGGACATGAGCCAGGCTGTGACATATTTTCCAACAGGACGATGGGATGGGGAAGAAGTAAGGACACAGTGGTGTGTGGCAGCTTCCCCTCTGATTTGAAGGAAATAGAATAAAGGACTTATATTAAAGATATAATAAAGAGAAAGGGGCTAAACAATCCTGGGTTTTCTTGTTGGGCAGCAGTTTTTCACATCCTGTAAACTATTCCTGTTACAGAGAGATGAATCATTCCTGGTCTTCTGAGAGATAAACCACAAAGTTTGCCCTTTTCTAGGTAAAAAGAAAGAATGATTTCAAAGGAAAATTGAGTATCTCATAACACCCCCAAGCTCTCAGCTCTCTAGAAAGGGATTATTGGAGGAAAAACCCATTTAAAGGTTCTCTTGCCCATGGCTTCCCATAACTGGAAGATACAGCTCCAGGACAAAAAATAAATAAATTCCTCTCTGAATTGAGCAGTTTTACCCTCAGGTGCATCTTCCCCAGCCTGCTCCATCCTGGTCCAAATAACAGGCTTTCCTATGAGTTTCATTGAATTCTGCAGGAAGACAACAACATTCAGAAAAGTAAATTTTGTAACTTAAATTTTTATAATTGGGGACAGCAACCATAAATATTATATTGGATGAAATGTCCAGTAATAAGAACAGATGCAAGCAGAAAAGAACAAAATCTGCTCTGGTAGCTTGTTGCGTGGCTCTAGAGAGTCCTTGGTGAGTCCTTAGCACTTGGAGTAAAACAGCAACATTGGTTTTGTGAGGTAATAGCCCTCCTCCCCCCACTCCACCAGAGCCCTGCCTCCCCCCTACTCCACCATAACCCAGCCCCCCCCCCCACCACCACCACATGAGTCTTACCATGGACATTTAAATGACAAATGCTGAGTGAGGAGAGATAAAGGAGGGGACCCAAGGACAGAGCAGCTGTCCACACAGTACATAAGAGGGGTTGGTGTGATAGAAAATGCTCTCAGAGAGCAGATACAAGGCAAATGTAAACTGAACCCATAAGAATGACCAGGAACCCCCTTCTTGGACAGTTAGAAACCTTTCCCTCTGTTGGTCATATCTCTTTCTGTGCATGGGGATTAAAGGCTCCCAAGCCACCCCCCCAGTACCTCATTCGCTTTCCTAAGATTTTTCTCTTTGTCTGACTTGCCAACCTTCAACTTCCAAATCTCATCGGCTACTCTAAATTGGTGTTATAGTCTTTGCATCCTGCACTGGACAATATGTGCTCTGTCAGCTCTTTAGATTTAAGGGTATAGACAGAGTCCTCACATTTCCAGGAGGACCCCCATGTGATTTCTTTAACATATATTCCCTAGCATGAATTACAAGCAATGGTATATTCAAACTAATCATTCCTTTTCCAACTTTCTCCCTAAAGGATATTTCAGCTCCTGGTAACCTGCTTGGCCTGACATCACATGTTGAGTGAGTCATTTTCTCTCACTTAAATGCAACTGACGCTAAAATTGTGCTATCGATTCTGATGCTCCTTTTACGTTCCTTGTTGGCTGTTTGTAAAAGTTGGCTTAACTAATGCCACTCTAAATATGTACTACTGAGCTGTTTGTCTCTTGGTCTGCATTTACCTTATTTACCACCTTTTATCATCTGCGTCAAAATATTTTTTAAGACTTCAAAACATAGGTTTTTTTTCCCTCCATCCTAAAATAGTTCCAAATATCCTTCTTCGGTCTAGTCTCTTTGGGTTACCATAGAACACATTCATGTAATAAGATATATCTTTTGTGGCATATACAAAGCAACAGAAAACCAAATTTGACAGCATATTCTAAGTACTAGAAGACCCTGGCTCCATTCTTAAGACCTATGTGATCTAAGGGGTCACTGTTTTTCCGTGAGACTCAGTTTCCTTGTTTGTAACTCAGGCTCCTTATGTTGCTCTCCCTGGGTTCTGATGCTCCAGTGTCGCTGTGTAAATAGCAGTGTAGTTTGCTTGGATTGTTGCAGCCCATTTCTCTTTACCTAGAAACATCCTAGCTAAGGGTGGGATAGCTTGCTCACGGGAGTCAAGAGACGTGACAAGGGCTATGGTGGCCTTGCCCTCACTGATCACCAAGCCCAAAACCACCCTTGTGAGAAGATACCTTCAAACTAATGACCTGGGTTGACATGACCTTGCCTGTCTTGTCAATTTACTGGTACGTACAACAAAATTCCTCAAATATTTTTGCTTCCAGAAAACAAAACAAAAACAAAAACAAAGCAAAAGCTAGAAAATTCAATAGTCAAAAGTTGAATACCACACACGAATATGCAGGTTGAAGAATAGAGTGTGTAAATGAGTCTATAACATTATCACACCCTCTAAGACAGAACATTAAAGACGCCATTCAATAAAGAGACTGTCAAATTCACACCTTCCCCTTCACAATGGTGGACAGTGCATGGCTGACACTCATTTGTTAAGAGAGAAGTCTCCAGGGCGCTTCCTTCTTGGCTGTTTCAATGCAAGGCTGAAATGCAAAGATTTCACTTCCTTACAGGTAGTTTGCTGATCTGAAGATTTGCTCCCCTGCTTGAAATGGTGAAAGCCTTTTTGACTGTGTAGGCTGGCCTCTTCTTTGCACTCTCAAGGAGTATGATAGTTTCATGCAGGGGGGGGACTCAGTTTTGGGGGAAATCAAAGAAAGTAGCCCCTCTTTCCCTCTCTCCTGGACCGTGGGCTTCACAGAGGTGATATATATATATTTTAATCCACCATTTTGTTTATAGGGTTAAGTACAGAGCCTGGCACCCAGGGCGCATCCATATTTGCTGAGGGGACACACACTTGCTGACCACTTTTTGCACCCAGTCTAGTCCACGTCAGTCAGATAAGACGCCTCACCTGCTGAATGGGAACGCTGGAGAAAGGTGGTAGGACGAGGAGAGGAGAGGAAAGCACAGAATCTGAGCGCGGGGGTTTGCCTGGTAACGGTGGTAGGTGGGGGGAGGAGAAATAGGCTGGGTAACGGTCCTGGAAGAGCTTCTCAGGAGCTGGGCAAAGGCTAGGCTTGAAAGACCTCTTACTTGCCTTATAGCCACAGCCCGCTGGCACTGTCTCTGGCCTGCTATCTACTTGTACAACGAGGGCAGCTGGGATTTTGACCCCTGACCAGCTGGGTTAGGCAAGCTGGATGCCTGGGGGAGCCTGGGTGTAGGGCTGGAAGCTCAGAAACAATATGTCTGCATTGACCGAACTGCCACATCTCTTTCCAGCCCCTCTCCAAGGTCCAAGCTCCCGGCTCCCTATGAGACCATGGAGGCCATGAAGGCGAATGTTCTCTCTGCATAGTGATCATCACCGTCAGCCAGGACAGTCTACCCCAGCGCGGCCATGCAAGGACGCGCCCAATTACAGCCTCTCTATCCAGCACAAATGCACCCCAGGGGCCGGAGCAGACTGCTTTTATGAGAACTAAACAATACTGAACTTCTTTCACATATCAGAAAGGGGCAAAGCCCAGAGAGACTCCGTTTTTGAGAGAAATGAGGAAAGCCTCTGCCACCTTACCAGGAGGAGGAGGGGGGGGGAAGGTGTGACGGTACCATCCTTAGGAAAGAGGCAGAGATGCTGAGAACCAGACATGACTGAGCCATTTTCTTCAATGGTGTGGGCTCTGGAAACTCCCTGTTCAACCACAGTACATCTATGCACATGTCTACAAGAGCCTATTGAGTTGTATAAGTTAAAAGTTCTAGAAAAAAATAATGCCCCATACACTATACTTACAATCCATTAAAATGTTAACTTGAGGCAGTGTCCATACCCTCTCTTCCTTGCTTGCTTAATTTTTTTTAAATGTTACTTTCTTTTTTCTGAAATAGTCTTGTACATAGCCCAGAGCGGTCTCGATCCTTTTACCAGAGCCTCTGAGACCTGGACCTGAAAGGTGCATGAAATTTTCCCTATTTATTTACTTAGGCAGATTCTCTCTGGATAGCCCAGGCTGGCCTGAAACTCCCCATCCTCCTGCTTCAGTCCTCTGACTGTTGGGATTATAGGTATGCCTCACCATAGTTGCCTGAACACTATTTTTTGATAGCAGTTTTAGTTTTGCAGAGATTACGGAGGGCTCACCTGCCCCTATCTCATAGGGTAACCCCTGTTATTGAAATCTTGCTTTAGTGCATTGCATTGATTATGCCTTGGTAGTCCATACTGAGATATTACTGTTACAGGTTTATATAAATAACACTCAGTATATATACGTGCTATGTGTGATGTATTTATTATTCAGTTCATTCATGCTTCAGCTCCACATTAGGGGTCACTCTTCGTGTTGCACGTGTATTTAGAAAAACATGTGACACCATGCGTGTCTACTGTTACTGTGCCCCACAGTACAGTTTCGCCGTCTAACCTGTCCCCGTGACTCGGTGCTTCAACCTTCCTCTTTTTTGAATCCTTGCAAACATTGATTTTTAAAAGCACAAAAGCTATCTCAACAGAAAGCTGAATAATGCCTCTTGTGGCTTCCTGCAAGATGATAAGAGCTTGCAGAAATGAGGCACTTGTGAAGGGCAGTAGTTTTTTGTCAACCTGACACAAACTATAAAGTCACCTTGGAAAATTTCAGTTGAGGAACTGCCTGGATCAAACTGGCCTGTGAGTGTGTTTGTGAGACACGCACGCGCATGTGCACACACACACACACACACACACACACACACATTGCTATCCCTAGACAGGCAGTCCTAGGCTATGCAAGAAAACAAGCTGCCACAGACTGTCCCCTTTTTGGGTCTCCTATCTGCGTGGAACCGGTCTCTGGTGGCAAGTGGGCAAAGGAGTCGGTGAATGACAAAGATGACACAAGAGAAAGCATGTTGAATTTGAGTGTAATGTCACAAAGTGAACACCAGTCTTATGTGATACAGAAAACAAAGGGGTAGGATGTCACAGCAGGCAAAGTACATTGAAGTTACCTGACACAAAACAAAGCAATGACTTCAAAGGAACTTACAGGAACCAAGTAATATTTACAGTAAGGATAAGACAGCTCTGCCTAGGGTCAGCTAATGACAGGTAAGGATTTCATACCCCAGTCAGAATTTGTGCTACTCCTTTGAGCCTTGTGAAAGCTAGCACCAGGGGGTTCTGCTCTAGCAGACCTTCTCATGAATACTGCAATACCACAACCCCCCTATTTCCTAGGCCTTGGTAAATTCTTGCCTATAAAGGTAATTTGGCTGTTTTTTTAAGTATCTGTAGGGAATCTCCATTTGTCAGAAGAATTCACCAACTTGCTTCTAATATGCAATGTAGCCTGCTAAACCTGGCTGTACTGAAGATTCTAAGTATACTTTGCTGAGATTTCTATCTCTTATGCAGTAAAATACTGTAAGAAAGCATGCAAGACCCTCCATGATATTGCAGGGACAAATCTGGGGCTTTCTAGCTATGGGAATGCCAAGGTTCCAGGAGGCTGAGTTTCCTTGAAACTCTTTGTCTCAGGACTGTTTCCAGGCTTTTAGGCCTGCCAAGCGAGTCACTACTGGATGGTTGTAGCAACAAACAGTGTTGATTCATGAACTGTGCTTCAGTCCCTGTCTCCAGGTTCCTGCCTTGGTTTGTGCTCTGACTTCTCACATTGCCAGCTGTAAGCCTGAATAAACCCTTTTCTTCCGCAAGTTGGTTTTGGAAAGTGTTGCGTCACAGCAGTGGACAGAAAACCAGGGCGGTGCTCATAGTGTATTGCTGTGGTGAATGGGTCTTTCCAAAAGGAAAATTCTCCATGCTGAGCAATACTGGAGTAAGCAGGCTCCAGTATGACCAGGACCTGCAGGATAGATCCATTATCTGGAGTGACTGTACTCTGTGCCTCACATAAAAGCAAGTCAAATTTGAACCTCTATCCTGTAACAAGTGGACCAAGAGGGCCTCCAGTTTCTCATTTCTCTTCCCAAGCCATGTATGTGTCAAGGAAGGAGAAAAGCAGTAATTCCACTGTCTTTCACCTCTTCAGGTTCCTGAGGTAGAGTTAACCCAGAACCAGAAAATCAGGGGGGGCTTTAAATAGGATGGGGGTTGAAGTTTCGACTTCAGGCAGAGTTAGATTTGTAATATCTCAGAATGAGCAGAAAAGCTCACAAGTTTATTCGGTAAGGGGGATGAAGTGTAATCCTATTAAGTGCGGAAGGACGGGGCGGGGGGGCGTGGAAAGAAAATAAAGTTGGTTTATAACAGATGAACTTGCTAATTGTCTTTTCTAGATCCTTGAAGAATTGAGTTGGAATTTTGATGGGGATTGCATTGAATCTGTAGATAGCTTTTGGCACGATAGCCGTTTTTACTATATTGATTCTGCCAATCCATGAGCATGGGAGATCCTTCCATCTTCTGAGATCTTCCTCAATTTCTTTCTTCAGAGACTTGAAGTTCTTGTCATACAAATCTTTCACTTCCTTCACTTCCTTAGTGACTATTGTGAAGGGTGATGTTTCCCTGATCTCTTTCTCAGCCAGTTCATCCTTTGTATAGAGAAAGGCCATTGATTTGTTTGAGTTGATTCTATATCCAGCTACTGCACTAAAGCTGTTTATCAGATTTAGGAGTTCTCTGGTGGAGTTTTTGGGGTCACTTATATATATGGATGTGGAGAAAGGGGAACACTNATAGCATATGCCAGCAAGATGGTGCTGAAAGGGCCCGGATATAGCTGTCTCGGGGGAAAATATACCAATGCCTGGCAAACATGGAGGTGGAAGCTCACGGTCAGCTATTAGATGGAACACAGGGTTCCCAAGGAAGAAGGAGCTAGAGAAAGTACCCAAGGAGCTGAAGGGGTCTTCAACCCTATAGGTGGAAGAATAATATGAACTAACTAGTACCCCTGAGCTCATGTCTCTAGCTGCATATATAGAAGAGGGTGGCCTAGTTGGCCATCAGTGGGAAGAGAGGCCCCTTGGTTATGCAGACTTCATATGCCCCAATACAGGGGAACGCCGGGGCCAAGGGGTGGGAGCGGGTGGGTAGGGGAGCAGGGCCGGGAGGGGGGAGGATACAGGGAACTTTCTGGATAACACTTGAAATGTAAATGAAGAAAATATCTAATAAAAGTTGAAAAAAAAAGTTGGTTTATAACTAATCAAGACTGTACACATAAACCTGACCGTGCACTGTCATCGGGTAGATGCCCTGCCGTCGTTGAAAGCTTATTTTCACTCCAAAATACATATGCTGAAATGTAAACAGTGAGGGGGACTTGACTGGCACCCTCAGCCCTCTGCCTCCCACCATGTGAATAGCACCTCTCTGGGAAGCAGAGAGTGATACACATACCTCGTCTCAAACGTCCTTGCATCCAGAAGTGTGGCAAACGCAGTCTTGGGAATCTGTAGTCACAGCACAAATAGTCTATGTACAGAATCAAGGTGTTGGCAGGTTGTGGTTCCCCTCAACGCTTGTTATAGTCTGAGCACACAGTATCTACAGTGAACTCATGTTTTGAACATCTGGTCACTGGTTATGGTGCTATTTTGAAGATGGTGGGGCCTTTAGGAAGTAGGACCTTGCTGATATAAGCAGAGCTCTAAAGGTAGGCCTTTGAGGTTACATACAGTTCTGGGGTGTTCTCTCTGCTTCCTGGTCCATGCTATGATGAAGCCACCACTCCAACTGCCATGGAGGGAGCTTGCCTCCCACCCTCTTCACTGTGGTGATAGTGAAATCTCTGACACCGTGACCTTAAATAATCTTCCTTATGTTGATTCTAATATACCTCTTCCAACTTATGGTAATCCTTATGTATCCCTTGACTGTCTCTGTCTCCATCTTTGTAAAGGGCAAAAGGTCCTTGCCCACATAAACACTGAAGAAGCCAAGACACGATATTTGGCTGTTCTCCCAGAGTGCTGGGGGTAAAGTGTAGTTTACAACCTGGCAATTCTTTGCTACCTGTTGAGCCAGGCTCTGCTTGTATCCCTGAGAATATTGTTTGTTTATCTCAGACTTTTCCTCACCTAAAACCTTAAACAGTGCTTCTAGGGCAGGAGACCCATCCTTATGAGTGATATCACTTCTACTCTACACAACCTATGACTTGTATGTTTTCTTAGGGCCAGGCATTGTGTTTATAACTCAGTCAACCTTCCTAGACCTCCCTCTGTCTTGAGCATTGTTTCTAAGTCAATAGAACCCATCTTTACTGAAGAAGTCATATGCACTTTGAAAAGAGCTTCATTGTAAATAAGTCTTAAGCTTTGATGCTCCCGGTACTGAGTTAATTAACAAAAAACATTGCCCCCCCCCCAATTGTGCTGTGCTTCAATAAGGCTAAAATAAATGAACTGGCATCAATTTCTTGAAGTTTTGGCTCAGTAATGATATCTCAGTCAGGCTGAACCAAGTTTTTTTTTTCTTTTTTCTTTAAACTTTATTATATTATGATGAGAAAAAATACATAACTTCAATTTATCTGAATTTGTTAACATTTAAAACCATATTTTGAGTAAATAGGCTTACATTACATTCTTCTTTCCCTTTTGTGCTGCAACTCCTCTCGGAGAGCTCCCTGCTTCAAAACCTGCAATACCTTTCATTTTTATCTTATACTTTAAAATTTATAAAATATTGTAACAATAAAAATGAGTATTATAAAAGTTGTTTGATATAAAACAACAATCAATTGAACAGTATTATGTAGATGCTTGTCTATAGCAATGCTGAAAATACATGTTTTTCTCAATATAAATTTTAAATATTAACTGTATGATATTTTAAAATAATACATCACTATCAGTTTTTTAAATGAACATAAATAGATGAAGTATTTTTATTTGTTTGTTTTGTCTTTAGTAGAGTTTAAAATTTTGGCTCTTACTATGATACAAACACAAAATAAGAGCAATTTTTGGATATTGGAGTTCATTGTAATAAGGCTGTGCTTCACTGTCCCTCATATCACCAGGCTGTGCTTCACTGTCCCTCATATCACCAGGCTGTGCTTCACTGTCCCTCATATCACCAGGCTGTGCTTCACTGTCCCTCATATCACCAGGCTGTGCTTCACTGTCCCTCATATCACCAGGCTGTGCTTCACTGTCCCTCACATCACCAGGCTGTGCTTCACTGTCCCTCATATCACCAGGCTATGCTTCACTGTCCCTCACATCACCAGGCTATGCTTCACTGTCCCTCATATCACCAGGCTGTGCTTCACTGTCCCTCATATCACCAGGCTGTGCTTCACTGTCCCTCATATCACCAGGCTGTGCTTCACTGTCCCTCATGTCACCAAAGGATTTTACCCCGTAGTAGCTAAGCTAAGAGTTGACAGTTCTGCTGCGCCAAGGAATGAACTATAAGCATGATTTTTGGATACAGATTTCTTGCTACAGTCAAAGCTATTTGACTTGAATGATTGTCCTCATTCACAGCATGCAGGGAACAGGATACATTCATTTAAGAAATGGTGTGCATTAAGATGGTCTATCGAATTAAGTCATTCATCAACTCTTTTAATGAAGAATGGTTCTGCTTGGAGGGTGGCACAGATGTTAGGTGAGTGTAAGATTCTGGTTCATTGGCTGTGATGATTTTGAAAAGCATTCCTCTCAGAATAAGAGTAACTTATAAAGTCTTCTTCTTTAAAATTGATACAATAATTATAAATATCAAGCAAAGCCTTCAGTCTCACTCTTTGCTGTTCGCTTACAAGCCACCTCCCAAATTAATTGTCTATGTTTCTTTTGGCTGTATAAATAATTTTGAAATATGTAAGCTGTTCTGAAACCATAATATAGTGTAAAAATATCAAATAAACAATCCTACTAATAGAGAGGCTGAGATAGGAGAAGCATGATTTCAAGACCATTATGTGGCACACAGCAAGGCTCTGTCATGTACAAACAAGCAGAAAGTGTATATGGATTACACAATATTGGACCTATTTCTCCCATTACCAAATTAGACCACTGGATGACAGCCAATAAATTTCTAATTCCTCATAATTTTGAATTTCAATCTATTATGATATGTTGGTAGTATTAATTTTCATATTAAGAGATATTAAGGAAAAGTGATTGTTACTTCCTGTTAATTTTCTTGTTAGAGGTGGAATTATGTTTGTGTGAGTTTGTTGAAAGATTACTTTCTTGCTTCTTCTAGAGTGTAGTTTCTCTCCTTGTGTTGGTGTTTTCCATCTATTATCTTTTGTAGGGCTGGATTTGTGGAAAGATATTGTGTAAATCTGGTTTTGTCATGGAATATCTTGGTTTCTCCATCTATGGTAATTGAGAGTTTTGCTGGGTATGGTAGCCTGGGCTGGCATTTGTGTTCTCTTAGGGTCTGTATGAGACCTGCCCAGAATCTTCTAGCTTTCATAGTCTCTGGTGAGAAGTCTGGTGTAATTCTGATATAGGTCTGCCTTTATTTATTACTTGATCTCTTTTCCTTACTGCTTTTAAAATTGTTTCTTTGTTTCTTTGATGTTTTGATTATGTGATGTGAAGAATTTCTTTTCTGGTTGAGTCTATTTGGAGTTCTGTAGGCTTCTTGGATGTTCATGGACATCTCTTTCTTTAGGTTAGGGAAGTTTTCTTCTATAATTTTGTTGAAGATATTTTCTGGCCTTTTAAGTCAGGAATCTTCACTCTCTTCTATACCTATTATCCTTAGGTTTGGTCTTCTCATTGTGTCCTGGATATCATGAATGTTTTAGGTTAGAAGCTTTTTGCTTTTTGCGTTTTTTTTTTTTTTTTTTGACTGTTGTGTCAATGTTTTCTATGGTATCTTCTGCATCTGTGATTTTCCCTTCTATCTCTTGTATTCTGTTGGTGATGCTTGCATCTATGAATCCTGATCTCTTTCTTAGGTTTTTTAAACTCCAGGGTTATCTCCCTTTGTGATTTCTTTATTGTTTTTATTTCCATTTTTAGATCTTGGATGGTTTTGTTCCTTTCCTTCGCCTGATTGATTGTGTTTTACTGCAACTTTTTAAGGGATTTTTGTGTTTTCTCTTTAAGGGCTTCTAGCTGTTTAATTGTGTTCTCCTGTATTTCTTTAAGGGAGTTATTTATGTCCTTCTTAATGTCCTCTATCATCATCATGAGAAGTGATTTTCTATATGCATCTTGCTTTTCTGGTGTGTTGGAGTATCCAGGACTTGCTATGGTGGGAGAACTGGGTTCTGTTGATGCTAAGTAACCTTGGTTTCTGTTACTTCTGTTCTTATGCTTGCCTCCTGCCATCTGGTTATCTCTAGTGCTACCTGCCCTGGTTATGTCTGACTAGAGCCTGTCCTTCCTGTGATCCTGGTTGTGTCAGAACTCCTCAGAGTCCAGCTTTCTCTATGATCCTGTGATTCTGGGATCCTGTGATTCTGAGATCCTGGGTGTGTCTGAGCTCCTGGGTGTCAAGCTGCCTTTGGGACCCTGAGATCCTTGTGTGGCCAAGCTCCTGTGATCCTGTGATCCTGGGCATGTTAGAGCACCTGGGAGTGGAGCTGCCTCTGGGTGTTGTGGGGCTGGTTGCAGAGTTTGTGCCCAAGGTCTGCTCCTGAACCAACCTTTACTTTTGTCTTTTTTGAACTGTTTTCCTTTTTCCAGGAAGCCTGCAAGGACTCCCCTGCCCCTCTCCCCACCAACCTATCTTCATCTGTTCAGATTTCTTCCTGTTGTAAGGGCTCCTGTCATGATGGATTAAGATCTACCCTACTGACCTCATAGTAACCTGGTTAAACCTACAACAATCCTTGTTCCAATTAAAATCGTGTTCACGGGTATTAGGTGGTTAGGACTTCAGTATTGCCATTGGTAGGAGTGGACAACAGTTTACCGCGACAGTAACTGCTTCCACACGGGCTAACTTCTAACCCAGCTGGCATGTGCTGACATATCAGGGTCTTCTTCAGGGAAAGGATCATCACTTTATCCTCCATTTTATCTTTCTAGGATGCCGCTGAGCCACTGTTCTCATGGAGTGTAGAGAGGACTCCAGCTCTGATGTAGAATTCACGTCTAGCATAGTCATGGCCCATGAATTCAAACACCAGGACTGTAAAGACCTGAGAAGAGCAGATAGGATGGAGAGCACTTGTAGGTACTGTCAGTTCATGTATCCAGGCTACACTAAATGCATTTTGGGTCTGATACTTGGACTTTTACACCCCTACCCCCGATTTAAAAAAAAACACAACAACTTTCATAATTTTGAATCAGGTAGGTGAGTATGCCAGACAAGAGACAGGGTGAGATGCATGTTTTAAATGTTGCTATTCATCAAATTATATGTCCTTTGCAGAAAAAAATTAAGCAACACTAACACTAAAGACATTTTAAAAGTTAAAGTCCCCAAATGAGAAGCCATGTTTCTGAGAAAAGAAAATGATGAAAATTCCTCTTTAAATGAATCCCCTGAAATGCTTTTTGTTGTATGTTGTTGTAGTGGTTGTTTTGTTTTGTTTTGTTTACAATGAGGAGAAGAATTTAAAGGAAAAGGAGCCATTAAAAAATGAAGCATCTGCCTTGGAAATGGCAGAAAACAGCAGATTTGTGATGTGTTTGTTGACAGCTGGGAAACAAGCTGGCTAAACTTGTTCCCCTCAAATGGCAAAAGATGAAGGCACAGAAGAGAATTCACCAAGAGCATGTGACAAAGACCAAAGTCAACAACCATCTTGATTTTGTATTTTCCCTTCAAAACACATGAAAGACTTCCTGGAGGAGTACAGGAGATGAATATCAAATCCAGACACACTGGAGAAAAAAGACCTGAGGAAAGGGGCGTCTTCTTTGGACTTGGCAACAACATTCATCTTAGGTGGATAAAGTACCTGTTGGATGTGTCATAGCTAGCTTCTGCATATACTTTCCAAATTCAGTTGCACTTAGAAAACCTCAGTTGCTTCCCAGTGCCCATCCCTCCGTGTGTCTGTCTGTTCATCAACTCTTTATCAGAGGAATAGGATTTAAGTTCAAGCTCTAGCTCTATATCACCCTAGACAAACAAAACAATTTGTTTCTTGTCATGATGTCCTCATCTGTAATATGGAGGAGCTATTTATGGGTTTGTGGGAATTAAAGCGGTCCTAAGTTTTTCGTAATTTTAATCTCAAGACAGGGTCTCTGTATCTCAAGCTAGCCTTAAACTCACTATGTAGCTCAGAGATAATGACCGTAAACTTGTAGTACTTCTGCCTCTACCTCCTAAGCACTGAGATTACAGGTACAGATCAAACGGTGCCTGGGATCAATTTTGTATGTACTGGGTGACAACTGACGTACGTTTCCTACTCCATTTTTGATCAGTTTAACTATTCCATTATCATAGCTTTGAATTGTAGTTTGTAAGATTGATATGCTGGCTAGATTTTATCAGCCTGACACAAGCTGGGGTCATCTGAGAAGAGGGAGCCTCAATTGAGTAAGTGATTCCATCGAATTGGTCAGTAGGCACAAGTGTGGGGCATTTTCTGGGTTAATGATTGATGTCAGGGAGGGAGACAGCCCACTGTGGACAGTACCACTCCTGGGCAGGTGGTCCTGGGCTGTATCAGAAAGCAGGCTGGGAAAGCCATGGGGAACAAACCAGTTGTGATGGCTACTCTTGGTTGTCAACTTGACTCTACTCAGAATGAGCTATGATCCATAGATGGAGGGCAGGTCTGTGAGAGACTTTCTTATTTGAGTGAGTGAATCCACTTCGCTTCTGGTCCTTTGAGGTAGGAAGACCTTTGATCTGGACCTTGAGTTGGAAAGATATACACCTTTGATCCAAATCTTAAGGCTAGAAGACATGAACCTTTAATCCCAACCTTGAAGCAGAAAGACACACACCTTTATTCAAAGTCTTGAGGCAGGAAGGCATACTTTTAATCTGGGCCACATCTTCTGGTGGACGTCTATGTAAAGACATGGTAGAAGGAAAGTTTTGCTCTTTGTCCGCTTGCCCTCATTTTGCTAGCAAATCCATTCCTTCACTGGCATTGATGCCTACTTCTTCAAAATTCCAGTGTGTGCAGAGAGCAGCTGAGACATCTAGCCTGTGAGACTAACTACGAGATTCTTGGACTTTCCATTCACAGCTTACCATTGTTGGACTAGCTGGCTACATCATTCCAATACATCCGAGACAGAGAGAGACACACACAGACACAGACACAGACACAGACACAGACACAGACACAGACACAGACACAGACACAGACACAGACACAGACACAGACACAGACACAGAGACACGAAGAGATTCATTCCATAAGTTCTGTGGTTCTAAAGAATCCGGACTCATACACCAGGAAACAGCATTCCTCGGAACCTTTGCTTCTGGTTCAGTTCCTGCCTCCAGATTCCTGCTTGATGTTCCTGCCTTGACTTCTCTTCATAGTGGACTACAGCTGTAAACTGAAATAAACCCTTTCCTCCTCAAGTTGATTTTGGCCATGGCATTTGTGACAGCAATAGGAGCCCTACCTAAGACAGATGTGTATGCATCTAAAAGAAGAGATGTAGTTATCCATGATGTAGAGAGTCATCTCTGATGCTCCCCCTTTTGCTTCAGAACTATTCTGTTTATCCTTCTCAAATGTGTGAAAATTTTCATGACTAATGAGGCAGTTTTACAGTTGAGTTTTTCTTTAAGGGCCCAGCAGGCAACTTTTAAAAAAATGTTGTTTGACAATTTGTACAAATACATGAAGCATTCTGTTTGCTCTCCTCTCCCCTCTCTTACTTCCCTCCAACCCAACCCTCCCCAACTCCTTGCAGTCCTGTTTCTATATCATCACCTTTGGGTTTCTTCGGTGGTATATCTGTGTAACCATTGGATTGGTGGGGTTGTCAGTGGACACACAGTGAAGACAGTGATTCTTTCTGTCCCAGAATCTACTAACAGAAAATAGTTCAGCAGTGAGAAGTAAGGTCCTAGCCCCTCCTTAACCCATGCTGGACTGCTGATGGGTCCATTCTTGTACCAACCCAGTGCAGGTATCTACAGGGGCTGGGATTTCATAACTGTAGCAGCTGAGTCTTGCCTAGAAGATACATTTTCAGCCCCAACCCTACAGTCTCTCTTGCTGTTACGTTTTTTTCTGTCTCTTTTGTAGTGTCCTATGAGCGTCAGTAGAAGTGGCATAAATATCTTGTTTAGGGATGACCAACCATATGTCACTCATTCGCAGCACCATATGCAAATATTAGCTTTTGCATTTATCACCGTTTGCTGGAAAGAGGACTTCCTGATTAAGACTGAGAGTAACATTTTGTCTATGGGCATAAATGTAAACATTTAATAGGTAGCTTGTTGCTATGACTATTAAGCTTAACTATAGTATTCAGTTCCCCCTAGGAACTATGGTCTCTCCTGCCATGGGTTGTTGACAAGGGTTACAGTAACAGACATGGGTTTCATCCCATGCAGAAGGCCTCAAACTAACAGAGAACTGTTGGTTGCTACCATAGCAGTAGTGCCGCTGTTGTACAAATAAGCACATCTTGCCTGGTAAGTTGCTCTCCTGGTTCATAGAGTTTGCAGCTGCTGCAGCTGTTAATAATGCCTTTTCTTCCCAGTGGCCTGCATAACACTTTCTAGGACTATAAAAGCCAGCCAGAAGGAAGAAAGCTTTTGGTTCACAGAGATACCTTCTCGAGAGTGGCTCTGGAGGGTCTAGGGTGAGTGTGCAGTAGGATGACACTGGTCTTCCGTATCAGAGGACATTGTTCTCGTCATCTGAGTGTGCAGCTTCAGAAAGGATCTGACCAGCCGTATCAGATGAGAAGTAGGTGGACATCAAGAGAGACTCTGTCTTCTAGCTCCTGTGGAAGGTAGAAAGCTAGCTGACAGACTGACTGGTGGGCCAATTGCACCAATTTTCAAAGTCATCTCCTGTCATTAAGATATGAGGAGTTTGGAGGGGATGCTATTCAGAGCAGCTTAATTCTGTGTTTTGGGGTCACAGACACTTAGATTTAGTTCAGAATCTATTGTTTTCCTAAAGCAGCGTTGGTATTTTATTTCTCCCGTCTTTAACCATTTCTCTCTACCCACTGACGAGCATCATTGTACCCTCCTAACAGGGAGGGGACGGTAGAGCTGTAGGGAGCCTTGCTGTGCCCCCTGTCTCACAAGTACCTGAAGCTCCAAGGTGAGTGTTAGAGCAGAATATTCTGAACCCGTTCAGCACACACCACATTCTGCTTCAATGCTTATTCAATAATATAACTGTTTTGTTTCTAGTTGGCAGAAGACTTTGTTTTTTTATAACCTGACACTGCTCAATAAAACTTCACCGAGTACTTGACTGTGCTGGGGATGTCTCTCTGCTCACCACAGCACAACTGAACAGGGACAGCTAGTTGCCTTTTTATGCAGGTCTACAGTAAGCTGAGGCTCTGCTTGCTTCCAGAGCAAGCCTTTGTCCTGCAGGACCTGCCACTTTCTCTGTCCACTATTCCTTCTGCTTCACCTACATCATGATTATGTTTAAAACTAGTTTAAAGATCTCTGCTCAGTAAATTCAAGTTAATGTTTATTAAAACCCTAGCTTCATTTACAAACATTATCTTACTTTATCTTCAACCACAGCCTCATGAGGTAGACTCTATGTGTCTCATCACTTTATGACATGGAAACTAATGAGAGGTGTTAAATAGTTGTTCATGTTCCTAAAGGTGATGGAATTGGTTCAGTAGCCTAGGACCCTCTTTCTTCAGCCACTGACAGTCAGGTGTAGTCATAAAGGCAATATGGCAGCCAGGGGACCTCCTAGGGGAGGTGACACTCAGGATGCAGGACAAAGGGAAAGAAGGGTCAAGGAATCAATCTGGCAGTCGTTTTCCCAGCTCAGGTCTCTAGCATCCTTCCCCAGGAAATCATAACTGAGATGCATTCTGTGCTGGGGAGAAGGCTTAGTGGATGAAGTGCTGGCTTTATAGGCATGAGAACTCAAATTCCCCAAACCATGTAAAAAGGTGGGTGTGGTCGTGTATATCTGTAAGGAGGAGGCAGAGACAGGTAGGTCCCTGAAACTTACTGGCTGGACAAGAAAGCAAGCTCTAGGTTCAGTGAGAGCCCTTGTCTAAAAAACAAAACAAACAAAACAAACAAACAAACAAACAAAACAAACAAAACAAACAAACAGGTGAGGACATTCAGACACTGACCTATGACCTCCACACATGCACATATACCAGTGAGAACACATGTATACAGAGAGAGAGAGAGAGAGAGAGAGAGAGAGAGAGAAAGAGAGAGAGAGAGAGACTACAATCAGATGTGATATCTGTCTTTCTGTGGACACGGAATGTGGAAATATATCCACGATGCATCAACTTGGTCAGAGATGAAGAAAGCCAGGAAGAACATCTAGGACATAGGCTTGCTCTGGAAGCAAGCGGAGTTTGCTCCCAAGATGGGAAAGAAGGTCACCTACCTGGTCACTGGCCCAAGAAACATCAGTTGTAATCCATGCTGGCATTAATCCACCTCATGCCAGGTATCCAGGGCTCCCATAGGAACCTGGAAAGCTCCAATTAATGAAGTCAATATTTTAGATATGACAAGGACTCCATTATTTGTTAGGTAAAAATAGAGCATATTTTCTTCATAATATAATACTTTAAAGAAGCTCCGCACAATTTCTAGTAAAAGCCTGTGAGAATGTTCATTATGACAAAGGTAGGGTTGACTAAGGACCACAAGCAGACCCCTGAGCATGAGGGACAGAATACTAGGGGAATGGATGCAATCCACAGCAGTCTGAGATCTTGATGTGGTCCCCGAACTTGGCCTGATGTGGACCTTTGTTTTGTCATTCTTCTACAGCCAAAGAGCCAGGGTTTTTTTTCAAGCAGAAATTTTTAGTTGAATGAATTAGATTTTAGAAAATCAAGTCTTCTGAAGATTCCTCTACACTAAGAGTAACAAAGTATCCCTGACTAGAAAAAACACAAGCAACAGAAATGTTTTTTTCACAGTTCAGGTTCAAAGTATCTGTCCGGTTTATAGGTGAGATTTCTCTCGAGGCCTTTGTCCTTCACGTGCAGGTGGCCCTGCCTCACCGATATTCATGAGGAATTTTCCTCTTCTTGTGTCAGTCAGAGCAGAGCAGAGCAGAGCCAATCCTAGATGTCACACTAAGCTAATTACCCCTCTGAAGGCTTCATCTCCAAATATGGAAGTTAAGACTTCAATATGTGCTTGAACATAACTCAGCCCATAACACTCACAAGTCTTTCTTTCTTTCTTTCTTTCTTTCTTTCTTTCTTTCTTTCTTTCTTTCTTTCTTTCTTTCTTTCTTTTGGTTTTTCGAGACAGGGTTTCTCTGTATAGCCCTGGCTGTCCAGGAACTCACTTTGTAGACCAGGCTGGCCTTGAACTCAGAAATCCGCCTGCCTCTGCCTCCCAAGTATTGGGATTAAAGGCGTGCGCCACCACCGCCCGGCTTTTTTTTTTTTTTTTTCACTCACAAATCTTCATGTATTAATATGCACTTTCCCAAAATATCAGCTTCATAATTACTATTTTGCAACTTTAATTTTTTTTCATGCTGGGCCTGGGGAGATGCCTCTGTGGTTAAGCGTGTGCATTGATTGCTCTTGCAGAGGTCCTAAGTAGGGTTCCCATAACCCAAGTGTGGTTGGCGTGGTTGCTCACAGTCCTGTTAACTCCAGCTCCTGGGGATCTAACTCCTCCATCTGGCTTTCTTGAGCACAACATTGATATGTAACCCCTTGCCCCCCTCCCCACTTACATATACACATAATTTTTTAACGTGTTTTAAATTGTTGCCTATGTTAATCAGACATGGAACCATTTCTGAACTGAGGCTGATGGCCTGGGTAGACAGACCTGCTTCCTGTTGCCTCCTGGGTTAATCATATAATCGTCTGCCTCTGTTTTATTTATGTTTTATTTTTGTTCATTTGTTTGTAGATAGGGTTTTGTTGTGTTGCTCAAATTCCTGTTCCTCATGCTGTTTCCCTACCCCTGGACTTCTAGTCATGCAGCATTGTGTCTGGCAATGGACCCCTTATGTGAAAGAGGAGATATCCTAAGACCCTAGTCTACAGCTATGGATATACCAAACTATATCTATCTATCTATCTATCTATCTATCTATCTATCTATCTATCTATCTATCTATCTATCTGGCTATGCATACCTGTGTTAAAACTTAAATTATCCTCTGCTTGGTAAAAAGTTAATAAAATACCTAATATTAAGATATTAGCATCTGCTTTTATCAGAAGTTTCATGTTTTAAAAGTTTCAGTTATCTAATCACTTGAGATTGAAAACTATTCTGAAAATTTCAGAAACAGACAGTTCATATGTTCTAAATCACCTGCTTCTGACTTGTATGATGGGTTCTTGCTCAACCCACTCCATCCTGCTCAGAAGGTGAAACATACCCTGTGTTATGAGTTCAACTGAGTGCACTTGTTGAAGCTATGATGAATTTACTTCATAATGGCCCAAAAGCTGGGCATGGTGGTAAATACATGGAATCACAGTACTGGGAGATAAATCAGAAAGATTTCCATAATCTGTGCCCAGCATGGGCTTCATAGTGAGGGCCAAGCCAGCCAAGCCTACATAGCAAGACTCTGTTTTGAGGAGACACCCTTCAATTAATGTTGAGGTCCACCACTGTCCGGATAGCCTTCTGAGCTGGGTGCAAAATGTGGAACTCTCTTTACCATTGGGACTTCTTTGTCTATGTCTGGGGAGCTGGAAATCCCCATGCCCTTGACCTTTAGAGTGCCACATAGCCTTGGTTACATTACAGGTTCAGCTTCCTTTCTCCCTATTAGAACTCACTCAGCAAGCACCTGAGATTCCTGGATGCTAATGAGGGTTTTAACACCTTAATCTTCAGCTAATGATCTTTACTTACACTGGATATTCCTATCCTCTTCCCCCAAATCCTTAATTCACCCTGATCTTCATTTACCCTTATCTTCGTCATTTCTGTTTGTACTCATGGGCTGCCTGAAACCTTCTGATCATCAACTCTTCTCTCTTCATCTTCATGGGGTGGTGTCCAATGACCCCGGGAGAAGAGATACCCATACTATCTAAAAAATAAGAGCATTACAGAAAACCATAACTGGTCAAAATGCAGAGAACAAATGGTCATGTGCTTCCCCAGCCAACTGATACATCTACCATACAATTCCTACACCTAAGGCTCAGGATTATAGCCAAAGAGTGTCAGAAAGACTGTAAGAGCCAGAGGAAAGGTTTGCTGTGAGATTGAGTCTTCTAGAAATGTCAGAGATACTACGCCCATACGTTTTCACCAACACAGCTGCCTAAATATGACATGAACATGAATAGTCATGCTGACATGGAAGGAGAAAATCTAACGGGGCCCCATCTGTATACAAGCATTCCTCCAGAGGAGAGAGTCCTCAGATTGATTATTTAACACCAAGTGATCAGCTCTGAACTCATACCCATACAAGTAACAGTGTATGTTGGGGAGGGATTTTTTTTAAAGACCAAAAAAATGATAGCAAAAATGGTCCTCAAATCAGTAGTGATGGTATTATTTGGGTGTGCCCAAGAGAATCACCCCACCCTCAACAAAGGAATTATTTCCTAAGGCTGCTTGGATCTATGGTAAATTATTGGTAATATCTTACTATACTCAACTTATAATTTAAAATTTTCATATGTCTGTATACATGAAGAAAGTCATGGTGAATGTTATATAGGTATGGTGCTAGCCTTGGTTTCACGCATGCACTGATTAAGGACAATGCTACATTAGCTCATGTTGATTAAGTGCTTACTGTGTACCAGGCACCATTGTAACTATTTTTCATGTATCGGATGCTTTAATTTCACCACAGCACAAGGTAGGCATCACCGTTACTATTTCCACTTTTCCGGTCATGAGGGATGAAGCTAGGAACACTGGAGTCTCCATGGAGTGTGCTCTTGGGCTTTGGGCAAGAATGGGAAGAGCGAGTCTCCAAGGTGGCTCCCCACTATCAGGGCTACCTGCGACCCTGCTTTCCATGTTCCAAGATCTTTTCTCCCACTGTCTGCAGTTTAAAGTTACACCTGCTCTAATCTCTTCTGCAGACCTTCGTAGTTATATACTTTAGGGATATGAACAGGTATATATTTGTGGGAATGAACATTTATTAATAAGAGGGTCCTCTAGGCCTCTCCTGTAAAATCGTTCTTTTGTTTTTAAGAGTACTAAAGGAATTTCCGGGGCTTGGGAGGTGGCTCAGTGGACAAAACACTTGCAATGAAAGCCCTAAAGCCAGACTTAAAACTCCCAGAACACATGAATCTGAATGACATGTTCCCGGTGGCCCATGAGCATCCCATGGTGCACCTCGGCCTCAGTGCATGTCAGGAAGAGCCCATTCTCTACACTGCACTCATGTCTACCCTGAAGCCCTACTAAACCCGCCCCCCCAAGCTCCTCCCACAAGTCTCCGGAGTCCACAGGTGTCTGGAGCCCCTGATGAAGAAACTGACTATTCTTCCGCTCTGTTTAGCCCAGAATCACAGAAGCTATATGCCCACATCCCTGATTCTGAGGCCAGGCATAGGGGCATTTTTATGCTAGAAAGATGTGTTCCTAAGCATGTACTGCTGTCTCTGACCTGCATCACTTGACTGCCTGAGAATTCTAAAATCCATTTTCTAAAGGTTTCTTTTTAGTTTTAGTTGTATGTATGAGTATGAGGCAGGTATGTGTGGATGGCTTCGGGAGCTGGGGTTATAGATGGTTGTGAATGGCCTAAGGTGTGTGCTGGGAACTGAACTTCGGATCCTCTGTAAGATCTACAAATGCTTTTAATTGCAGCGCCATCTCTGTAGCCCTGCCTGAGCATCCCGAATCACTGCCATGACTTTTCCAATGGAGCACTACAAACATTCATCATCTTTATCTTAGTGAGCAACACGTTTGGGTGCTTGGTCAATATTCCTTTTTCTTTTCTTTTTTTTCTAGACAGGGTTTCTTTGTGTATCTTTGGCTGCCTTGGAACTAGCTCTGCAGACCAAGCTGGCCTTGAACTCACAGAGATCTGCCCGCTCCTGTCTCTCAAGTGCTGGGACTAAAGCCATACACCACCACCACCCAGCGATGCCTGGTCAATGTTAAGCTTATTTTTAAAAACACTACATTTTTGTTATAAAGGATGTGATTTGAGGATAGCCAGATACAAGATACAGCAGGCAAAGGGAATAAGACAAGTTGTGAGGATGGGATGCCCCTTGTACAGAAGCGTCTGCCTCCCGGGTGTCAGGAAGCCATTGGGTTGCTTTCTTTTGTATTTGTCACTGTAGTGCAAGAAATAAGCATCAAGAGGTGCAGGAGAAACGAACAGCCATGGACTCCTGCAGCTCCTCCCCACTATTTGCCAGGCTGGATAATTTGCTATCAGCTAAAGCTGTGAAAAGACAACCTGGGCCTCTTGCCCCTGTATCTTACCAAAAGAAAACTCCCAGATTCCAAGAGCTTTGTTCTCTCATAATTTTTTTTTTTAAAAAATTAGAGAACAACAAAATGTACATAGTCCTTATTAGCATGGTTTCTTCATGTCCCCTGAAGAGGACACACTGTACAGGAAACACAGAGTACTGTGTGCAGGAGAGAATAAACAAGCAATTCTGAAGAAATGATCTTAAACAAATAATCACTAAAGGAACAGAGCTCAAATTGGGAAAAAGGCATTGAAGAGGAGGAAACTCACAAGACAATGCATTCCTATTGTTACAGGTCTCTTGTCTTTCAAGGAAAGGATTTCTCTCCTGTTGCCAGCCATGGGGTATATAGTCATCAGCCTTGGCTGTCACCTGCTCAGCCTACTTCCCTGGGGTCACACACTCCTCCTTGTATGCGTGAGACAGTGCAGTTATAGGACACGGAGAAGGATAGTGTGGGGAAGGAAGCAATGAGCAAGGACAGAAGTTGTTTCCAGAAAAATCTGTGCGCTCCAGGGGCCTAGTCCTGGCAGGAGCTAGACTCCTACAACAGAAAGAAGACATCCCCATTCCCAACCTCAAAAGAATCCTGTCTCACCCTGATGACCTCCAATAAGTCACTCACCTCCTGGGGACTCAGCGGCTAAACTAAGCCACAGGTGCTGCTGGAGGTTTCCTCTGAGTGACAGCAGCCAACGCACGGCAGAGCTGTGCACTGAGCTAACTACCCAGGCTTTTACTGCACACCAAACCAGCAGTGGGACCTTCGGATTGACTCAGTGAGTTGAAAAGTTCTGTCCACTCCAAACCTAATAAACAGATGTTTATTCGTAATTACCACAATTCGGAAGCCACCAAGATGTCCTTTAGTAAGTGAATGATAAATATACTCTGGTAAGCTTTGTTAATGAGGTATTATTCTGTAGTTAAAAGGAATGAATTATAAAGCCATGAAAAGACATGGTGAGAAAATTTTAAGTTTTCTTTGTCTCTGAACCCCAAAGTTCTCTGATAACTAATTATCATATATATTTACTATATGTCTACATATGCATATATACATGTACATGTATTTAGTTAGCTACTAGTGTATATTGCTTAAAAACACATCTGATATTTAATTATGTGTGTGCATACGTATGTATGCATGTTCTTTTATATGTTTGTGTATGTAGGTACGTGTGTGTGAGTGTGCCTGCACACATGTGTTATGCAGACCAGTGAACTTGGAATGTTGTTCTTCGGGATCCACTTTCTTTATCTCTTGAAGCAGGGCCTGCCTGGAGCCTAGGATAGACTAGGTGGGCTGACCAATGAACCCCAGGGAAACTCCTATCTCTGCCTCTTCAGTATCAGGATTGCAAACATGTACTCCAATGCCTGGATTTTTACAGGGATGCTAGGGACAGAACTAAGGTCCTCATGTTTGCAGAGAAAGCACTCTATCAGCTGAACTATCTCCCCAGCTCTGCACTTTACTGTACGCTCTAGTAATATAATCAGGCTGGGTTTGAAGATTCAAACAATCTTCAACGATTGTCAAAATTCTTCTGTATTAAAACTATATATGTAAAAGTAACACCTATAGAAATGAACAACTATGACATGCCACACACTGTATACTGAATTGGCATTAGGAACTCTTGAAGCTACCTTAAAGGTGAGCTTCTAGTCACAGCTCTTGAAGTCACACCTGCAAACACAAAGCAACCACAGCTGTAGAAGCCGACGATAGGGCTCCCATGAGAGGTCCCTCAAGTTAGTGGGGTGCTCACAAGGCTGTAGATGTGACAACTTTGCCTGGGTTCAAATGAAGTACCAGGCCACAAACACAGCTCCCACCCCACCCATCTGTTAAAATCCTGAGGTGGCTTGGAAGGAGGTTTGGAGTCAGATGTCAAGAGTCAGGGAGGCTTGGCAGTGGCCTAAGTCAGGGATGGAGCACAGGACAGGGGAAATGCTAGCCACTCCTGGAAGGGCAGAAGCAGGGATGATGCTGTGTAGACTGGAGTTCAGGTGTGGGAAGAGGGCCTGGACTTCAGCTCTGCAGCTCTAAGCTGAAAGCCCAGGATCTCATAGACTTCAAAGCATCTCCACCACCTCCGTATTTTTCTATGACAGAACTGACACACAGATGCATGCTCTCCTCAGAGATGTGAATAAAGCCACGTACCAATCCTCAGCTTTCAGGGCTGCCGACCAGGATCCAGGTTCTGATATCTTGGAACAAAGAATTGGACACAGACAAATAAAGTAATCGTGCTACCAGGGTTTTTTAAGGTCTCAGCCTAGGTCCTGATAGTCCCAGGGAGGAAGGGGGCTGAAGCAGAGGGTTCAGCAGCTCACCAGTCTGATAACAGAGTCTGGGTCTTTTTTATTCCACTGACATAGTAAACCTTTGAGCATATTTGCATAGCAAGGTTGTTCTATGGATAAGCACTCTCTGTTGCTTATAGTTCCGCATTCAATCTGATGTGTTACATATCTCATCTGCATATTAGATCTACACACACACACACACACACACACACACACACACACACACACACACATTTTTCTACCTGCCCTGTTCCATCACCACCCAGCATTAAATTGGAAGGCTAAATGAAACAATGCATGTTAAGGTGCTATACATATATAGTGGCATCATTTCTATGTCTATTTAATGGGAAGCTAAGCAGATTTCTCTTTGACCAAGGAAACGTATGCTATGCCTTTCATGAAAGATAATAAAATGGAGAGATGATAAGGGGAAGAAGGAGCTTCAGAGATTTAAAACATCCCTCCCCCACAACAACGACACACACACACACACACACACACACACACACACACACAAAAGGAAAGGAAGAAAAAGATAGGGAAGATAAGAGATAAGCAAGCAAGCTAAGTGTGGCAGACAGACAAGGGGCAGATTGCTGAAAGAGCCTCCAAAGATGCTGAGGTAGAGATGGGGCCAGTCTGGAGGTGGGCAGGCAAAACTTTAGGGTATCTTAGTCTTCTTCAGGAAATGTTAATAAATATTGAACTACCTCTACAGATCGTGTGAGCTCTTGGCCACACGAGCAACTCAGAGGCAGAACAGGAGCCAGAAGAGGGCACAGGATCCCCTGGAGCTGGAGTTACAGGTCATTGAGAGCCTCCCAATATGTGTGTGTGCTGGAAACTGAACTTGGGTCATCTGGAAGAGCAGCAAGTTCTCTGAGCTGCCCACCCAGCTCAGCGGCCCAGGTCTCTCTTCCTAGTACTGCTTCGGTTAGACATTCTGGCACGGCAATGAGAGACAGAAATAGAAGCTTAGGAGAGAAAAGGACAGATCCGTGGGGATTTGAGTGTGGTAGCTTGGTAACTCAGAGGTGGAAGCTCTGAGTTCGAGGAGCGAGTAGGATGCCTGTACACGCCCATTGCTCTTGGGGGAGAGACTAAGCTGTTCTCAGATGAGACTGCTGGGCAGAAAACCCCACTAAGCCAAATGTCACTGCTCCTGCTGGGCCTCTCTTAACAAGAGTGGCTACTCACCATTTGGAGAGGAGTACACCATCTTGTTGGTCTTTCATCCTGCTCTCCATCCATGGCTATTCTGAAACCAAAGCCCTGTCCTGCTGTCAACAACATAGGCAAATTTGGTCTAGGGGCTCCTTAGGATGCTTTTCTCTAAGTAGTAATCAGCTGGTGGTATCCTTGCTAACTTAAAGCAATGTGACACTGGAGAACCAGGAATCATGGGAGTTAGGCCCAAGGAAGAACTAGAAAGGGAGGCTTTCTAGTGACATTGGAACCAACCCATATAGGTTAGTGCCAGAGGTATTGGGAAGAGAAACAGTGGTCCAACCCTGAGACTATGGTGAGAACCTGTCAGGCATATCCTGGCAACAGCGGAGCAGTATGTATCCCTGGGCTCCAGGGAGGTGATGCTCCGTCCCCAGATCACAGGTCAAATTGCCAGTTCTTCTGAGCATGATATGCCCTGCCAACATCACCAGGTCCTTACACAAGCCGTATTTCTGAGACCGCATTCACTGTTTGGAGCATCCAACTCACCAAGGACATGATCCTCAGGGATTTATTCTGAGCAGCAGCCCGTGCTCAGTGGAAGAAGGGACAACACGCAGGAATGACCTCGCTAGCAAAAAAACATCCACACACCAGCTGCCCTGCCAGGGTGCCAGTTAGCCTGAGCGCTGAGAACTTGTGTGTATCAGTAAAGGACTAATCACATCCCCATCTCTCATTACCACCAGCAGCAGTGAGGACCAGACTTCCCTTGGAGCAGCAGGATAAGGCTGGAGGGCGGACCCCATGGGGCCATCGATTCCTTCATCATTATGGCCAAGGCAGAGGTTATCTATGAGAGCCAAAGACCCATTAGTGATAATGTAGTCCGAATGTAAACTCAGAATGGTTCGAGCCCAAGGTAAGAGCAGAATCTGTGAATTAAGAGATTGAGTCATCTCCTAAGCATAGAAGGAGTGTATCAATTTATAGATTACCACCTCGGTACTGAAAAGGAAGCTAGAGAGACAGCAAGGGGGAGGCATGGGCAGAAGCAGAAGCTGACCCGTGTTCTGCTGGGTTGCTGTAATAATAAGGGAAATAGTAGTAGAAAAATTTTTTAGTGTTACCATGAACCAGGCTTGTTCTGAACCTCTCCCATACATTATTCATTTGATTGTTCGTTCTTTCTATAGCCAGCGTGGGCTGTTTCCTCTTTCTCCTGCTCACTATTTACAGTACACTGTAAAGTCTCTCCTTGCTTCTTGCCTTTACACTATGATGCTTTCTGGACCAGTGGACACTATGGGCAACCTGAACTCATTCCATGTAAGGAATGACTTAGTCATTATTCTACAGTAAATGTGTGAAATCATAAACCACCAGAGAGAGAGAGAGAGAGAGAGAGAGAGAGAATGACATTGGTAAAAGGCAGATCCATCTAGAAGGGATAATGAAAAATATCTCTATTAAACATTAACTACTTGTCAGGTACTGGGGTACATTATATATTTTGTTTCATTCTTGCAGGCTTACTATGCAGGTAGTGTTCAGTGTACACTAAGACTAGAGTCTAGAAATAAGTCATATTCCCCCAGTTAATAGGAGGCAGACGGACGGGCATGACAGTGCATGGCCGCAAGCTTAGCACATACGTGTATGGAGCAACGGCTCAGTGATGAAGAGCACTGCTACTCTCACAGGGGACCTGTGTGCAGCATCCAGAACCCTCCTGGCAGCTCACTATCATCTGTAACTCCAGTTCCAAGGCCTCGGGTGACCTCTTCTGGCCCCTGGGGAAACGGCAAAAATAGAGTGCCCAGACATATGTATGGGCAAGACACCCACATCTAAAGTAATAAAATAAAGTAAAATGTAATGATTACAACTTCACCTTTGTAAAGGCTGAGGCGGGAAGACATGAAGAGTGAGGCCAGCCTGGCTATGGAACAAGATTCTGTTTCAGAAAATTAAACCCAAACCAGCAATAAATGCCAGGATCTCATGGCAGCAGCGTCAGGCAGGTTTCCTCCCCCGTGATACATGGCCATGGTAATATTCTGACATTTTTTTTTTTATTTTTAATAAGCAAGGATATTTTCCTCTTATAAGACTTAACCTAGTATAATGATCACTCCCAACAACAGTGATAATAATTTACAATAAAACCTTGCTGACATTCCCCCTGATTGTTGTAAATAGCTCGACTTAATCAACTCAGTACCTAAGCAAGATCCACACCCTTTCGAGTGTTTGATTTTTTTTTTAATTGACAGAATGTCTACACTTACAGAGAAGCTGAAAATACAGTGGACTTCTGTAAACTCCTGTGAGCCACAAAAGTGCTCCGTCTCTTATATTCTCTCTCTCTCTCTCTCTCTCTCTCTCTCTCTCTCTCTCTCTGTCTCCTACAGCACCATTTATTTCTGAATGAAAATGGGTCTCTAGAACAATAGACTCTCCTATGCACTTACTATGTCTGGTTAACTACTCCTGGAGTAGTTTTGATTATTCATGGACTCCTCTTTGACCCATGGCCTCTGTGGTCTGGGAGTCACACTTGAATTTGATGACATTAAGCTCGGTCAGGGCTTTGGGGGGGGGCAATGATATATTTAGTGATATATTTAGTGATACTATTTAGTAGTGATGTCACATGCTTCTTGTGTACCCCATCAGGATGCATATTCAGTGTGATGCTGAGATGGCAGGGCCCCAATGCTGCTGCTCAGGCCACAGGAGGATCTGCCCTTCAAAGGAATTAGGGTAGCTCTTATGGGGCTCTGGTTAGTGCCCAGGTTTGATATAAAAGCATAAGCCTGAGCCCTTGATGCTGCAGGAAATAATAAAAAAGCACGGCATGTTCCCATGCTCTACTCAGCTACTCTCAGTTCCAGCGGTCTTGACCACCAGTCATTTCTTATCTCATGGAGACTATGACTCAGAGCTCCACAATCTCCCCACCCTGCTCCCTAAGTCCCCACAGGTGGGTCATTACCATGCCAGCCCCATGCTTCCAACCCCCACGACCCTTGTGATGCACATGAGTCAAACCTATGCTTTGTCGCAGTACCTTTCTCTCTTGAACCCAGTGGAATCGCTGTGTGAAAGAAAATGCAACACAGACTTAGTTCAGAAACAACGGCAACTCAATCGCTGGGCGCAACAACTAAAATCCTAATCTTGTAAGCCTTACTAAATCTAAATCCTCTGGAGGTGAATTCTGATGGATCTGCCATTGAAACTGGAAGACACTAGTGGCTACATCTTGTCCTCACGTTATCCCTGTCCAAAAGGCCCCTAACTCTCTCCTGCTTCCTCCCTTCCTCCGTCCAACCCAGAATTCCCACCTACTCGTTCAGTGATTGGTCCCTTTATTCATTAGGAGAAGGTTCACAGCAAGTCACCTGAGTACATGACTTATTCCTTGTTCCAGACAGCCCCTCCTGGGAAAGCAGAATTAGCATCAAAATACAGACATCACCAGGGCCATCCACAACACCTTGACGTCCCTGACTAGCTTTTTAAATTAAAGATTTATTTCAGTTTTAACTATGTGCACAGGTGTGGGTGTGTGCTTGTGAGTGCAGGTGCCCAAGCCTTGGATCTCCCTGGAGTTGGAGTTATAGGCACCCGTGAGCTCTCCAACAGTAAACTCCTGAAAACTGTGTTCCTTAGGATGGGAGCTACAGAAAGTGCTATACTTCTTAAATCTCTCTATTGGGTGCTGAGAAATGAGCTCGGATCCTGTGCAATAGCAGTGGTGTGTTCTCTTAACCACTGAACCATCTCTCCAGCTCCTCCATGGCTTCTTCTAGTCTTGCTATTCCCCACTCCCCTCTCTTCCTCTCTTTTCTTCCTTTCTTTCCTCCTCCCCCCTTCACTCCTTCCATCCTCCCCTCTCTTCCCTCTCCCCTTCCTTCTCACTCTTTAACAGTACTAGGAATCTAAACCACAGCCTTACCATGCTAGACAAGTGCCCCACCACTGAACTGTGTCTCCATTGCCTTTTTAGGGTTGACAAGTTAGTGATTTCACAAGTCCAACCTTCTGACTCTACTCACTAGTTATGACTTCTATAACGAACCAAGTAGTAACCATTTGATCTCTGTTCAGCATGGGTTAGGAAAGAGCAGACCCTTCTCGGTTATTTTATCAGTTCTCAGAACAATGAGTTGAGACTCTCCGGGTAACTGAGGAGGCTTTCTGGGAATGTGTGTAAGTAGATGTGGAGTATTACCATAAACTCAGGAAAATTGTTGTATCTGCTTTATTTCAATCCACTGCAGTAATGCTTTAATGCTCAATGTGTCTCATCAACGGTCAATGGGAGCCCCTTGAAACTGGCTTTCACAGCATTTGAGACCATGGTAATCTTTGGCAGCTGCCTGGCTTTTAGGCATGACAAGATGTTCCAGCTCAAGAAGTTCTTGTTCCCTTTCGTGGGAAATGGCGTCTAGTGACTTCAACCCAGGAACTAGGGGTGATTGTTGTTATTACATTATTGTTACTTCTAAATCTTTTCAGTGAACACAACTAGGAAATATCAATTTTTAGAAAAAAAAAGAAAACAACAATAAGTCATGAGTTAATACAGATATTTCCAGTTTAAAGCAAGAATTGTTGATATTTTATTTAAACATTCTGGATTTAATTTATAACTGCTACAGTTTTGTCACTTGAGCTGGAAGTTATGGCTCACTTCTAACAAAATTGTACTTGGTTTTATTTTTATTTTCATAATTACATTACCGTTACCATCTCTAATAAGACCATTGAATATAGAGTAAGATTTCTCATTATCTCTGTGAATCTTTTTGTCTTTGGGATAGATTCCTACTAGCAATATGAAATAAAAATGAATTTTAAAGCTATTTTAACTAAACTGCCTACATGTGGCTGTTGCACTAATTGATTTCCTCATTGCGGTGACAAGATACCCCAATATGAAGAACCACAAGGGAAGAAGATTTTGCTTATCTCAGAGACTGAGGATACCACCCACTATAGTGGGACAGGCATGGCTGTAGCTGTGTCTAGGGCTGCGGCAGCAGGACCTCTTATGACGTTGCTTGTTCATACCTGGGCAAATCAGGAAGCAGGAGGGGGAAGTGGGATAGCTTGCTCCTTCCTCCCTTTTTATTCAGTCTGGAGCTCAATCCATAGGATATTGTTCATGTCTAAGATGGGCCTTCCTTCTCTGGAGACACAAACACAACGCACATAAAAGTGTACTTGACTGAAGCTCTGGGATTTCTCGATTCAATTCAGATGTCAATCAAAATTAATCATCATATTCCAGAATACTTCCTTTGGTTTGTGTTCTATTATAGGTTTTAAAAGCTAGTTAAAAATGATATAGAGCCCCCACTGGTTCCAGAATCATACTACAAAACAAGATTCATTCAGAGAGGCCCAATTTGTGTTCTTTTTCTCTGGTCTCCCTCCAGCTCAACACTAAGCTATTTTAATGTATGTCTGCAGGAGCAGTAGCCTGAAGTATGTCAATTACTTTGTAAGTTAGTTTAAGCTGAGGGCTGGGTTTCAGGTCCTCAAGTAGCATGGCGTGGTGTGAGTTTTCTGCTTACTTATATGTTATGCTTTGCGCACTTCAGGCCATCTTCGAGACATGGGGATAGCCACAACTTAACTGCATTACTGGTACTGCATGTTCCCTCATTTGTTCATCTTCTTTGTTATTGATCAGCACACAGTAGGCCTAGGAATATGGAGAGTAGCCCACACCAGGGTACCTGGATATGGAGTGAGATGTCTTGGAAATAAGAAGGTATAAGAACTACAATGGCCAACATTGTCAGGGGGGACCTGGGATGGGGGGCACCAGGAAAGGCTTTCTTCTGAGTATAGTGTCCAGACAGAGCCTTCAAAGCACGTATATTATGAAAGGGCTACATCTGGAAAGGGTAGACAGTAAGAAGATGATACAGGGAGAGGAAACCCATGAAGATCTGAAAGTGCCAAGGGGCATGAGGTCTGTAGGGAGTGACAGTGTTTTGCTGTTGGGTAGAGTGGGGAGTTAGGGGTGGTCAGGTGGCAGGGCAGTGGGAGGTGAGATCTGCCAGGTTTAACTCCTTCCCTACCAGCCAGGGACTCAGGCCAGGCTCAGGTAAGGCCTGCTGTAGGGTGTGGGCGCCTCTTCCACACAGATCCATTGCTCCACATTGTACTGTCCAGGGCAGCTCTGATGCTATGATGTCTGTTTTACCGTTCCATGGATCAGGGAGTCCATTTCAATGTCATTTAGTACCAAATGTAAACTTGGAAGCAAGGCTAAGGAAAAACAAGCCAACAAACACAATTATAATTCAATCTGTTCCAACTTTTGGATACTGACCCTTATTAATAAATATGATATACCTGTAGATCTTGATCAGATAAATATGTACATGTTCACAATTACATGTTCATAGGTGAGACTAAAATTTAATAAAATATTATTTGCCCTTCCTATAGGCAATGCACATGATAACTTAGTTTATTTCATTACGCTGGTTGCTAGTTGCTAAGCTGATTTTTTTTCTGACCTATAAATATGTGAACATCTTAATTTAAAAGCCAATATTCTTGCTCTCCTGAGATTTAGCCTGGAGTTGCAGGAGACCTTCTAGGAAGAAATGAGTATAGTCTCTTATCTCAGTATATGACTTTGCCCAGGACCTGTTGACAGTTCAGACAATGGGTTCACCAAGTATGGATGTAATGGGCCAACTGGCCTGTCAACTCTTTTAGTATTTCCTGAAAACTTAGACTTGCTTTTATATATTTGTATGTCATATGTACTTGCTAGTGTGTGTGTATGCACATGTACATACATATATGAGTGAATATGGAAGTCAGAGGCTGACACTGGTGTCTTTTCTGAATGTTCTCTATCTTTATGTTTTGATACAGGGTTCCTACTGGCCCTGACGCTCATTAGTTCATCTAGGCAGACTGGCCAATGAGAATCTGTGGTTTTCCTGTCTGTACAGAGGTCATGCATGCATTAGTCTGTCTAGATTTTTACACTCTTTCTGGAGATCCAACTTCTGTTCTTTGTTTGTATGTATTGGGTATTTTATCAATTGAGCCATCTCCTTAATGGTTGTGGGACACTACTCCTGAGCACATTAAACAAACATCGAATTACTCCAGATAGGAAACCAGTAACAGATAAAGATAGGGATAACACAAAAGTTGAAGTTGGTGAACCATTGAGTTTTATTGTGGTCACTTATAGGAATATGGGTGATGAGTTACTACCAGGAGCAGGAATGACTCAAATACAGCCACATCAACAAATCCCATCCCAGCATGAGTGACAGCTTATGAAATGTGGAAGCCTGGCACACACTGCACAGTCTTGCAGGCAGATCAACAAGTTGGAATGTGTCTTTTCAGGCAGTTCAGTTGCTGAGCTTTCCCCAGGCAGCTAAGCTGATCTCTCTGTCTTTTGGGCAGTTTTGCTTGTCTGAAAATGTTTCTCAGCAGTCCCTGCTGCTTATATAAATACTTGAAGAAAGGGAAGCCTAGTGGATCTGTTCAGTTTCAGGGATTTCCTAAACCCTTTGAATTGTTTACTTCCTGAGCTCAGGTAATTCTGTCTCAGGATTTTTTTTTTTTTTTTTACCTCCACTTAGAATATCCTGTATCTTAAGATTCCTTACAAGGTAGAAGGCTTTATGTCCAAGAAAGTTACCTCACAGCAGCAGCCTGTTTTTACATCTTTCAAAGCATAAAAACACTATTTAGAGATATAGCAATTATCTGAAATTCAAATTTCAGGGTTTATAAATATTTAAATGCTCATGGCAGTGTTCCTATAAAGTTTTATTGCAGCTGCCATGTTTAGTGGTTTATATGTTTATTACATTTACCTTTAAGAGTTGCACAATATGGCTTTCAAAGCAAGTAATAGTCACTAGCTAGTCTTTAAGTGAGATGGTACACTCATGATATCCCAGTTTTTGAGAGGATGAGGCAAAAGGATTGCAAATCTGAAGCCAGCCTGGGCTGTATAAGGAGATCTTGTCTTGAAATTAAAATTAAGAAAAATTAAGTACATCAATAGGCTTTCCCCAGGAGAAGCTCTGAGTACACTAAGGTTTGATCTTCTTTCGCTTTGAAGTCAACTTTTTGACACTTGCATTTGTCCCTACACTGTACAGTCTACTAAAACTCCAGACTCTGGTCTCAACCCCACCTACACACATTTACCTGTCTCAGTGCTGTGGCTTATTCTAAAGACCCCTATCCAGCCCCTTCTCAGCTAAGGAAAGACTTGGAGAAGTGGGGTCAGAGGTTATAGGAGCAATAACTTCTATAGGACAAACCTGGTAGCGGGGATAGCAATTCTTTGGGAAGCCTGTGGTACCCTGACTCTCCTGACCTGGGAACTTACTGTGGGAGTTTTGCATTGAAGCACCACCTCCCTCACTGACTTCCTCATGTTCACTGATGAAGATGGTAAGGAAAGGCTGAGTTGAGTTCATATTCCTCATTGGTCTTTGACTCTACTCAAGGAAGAGTGTTTTTAAATTTTCATCATGGTGAGGGGGAGAGGGATGAAGCTGAGTATATTCCTTGGAGAGATGAAGAGTCCTATGTGCAGTAGAAGAGAGGTGCCACAAGGTAACTTGGTTTGGGGAAAGGGGGCAGAGAAGATCTCGCTCCCACCATAGGTATGGCAGCACTGGGACACAGTCCCTAACTGTCATGACACTAGCCTTCATTCATGGACTGAGAGTTGTGGCCTTCCTCAGGTGACTGAACCTTTAATACATGAACTTTGGAGAAATTTAAGAAAATGTTAACAAGCCGTATAGCCAATAGAAGTGTGAAGAGTTAAGCCTAGGGAGCATTGCTCTTCAGCCAAAGCTTGTAGTTGCCACATGTTTATTTCTATTTTCATTCTGACTGGAAACCAGGAACTGAGTTGTTAGTTATCTGTGGCCACCGTTGTACTGTGGGGGTGGGGCGATCAAACACAATGGGCTGAGACTATAAGACAGAGCTTAGTGCCAGGTATGGCATGGCCTGGCATGCCTGAGACCCTGACTTTGAGTCCCAGAACCACAGAAACAAACAAACAAGTCAGACCTGTGGTACACACCTGTAACCCTGGCAATCAGGAGGTAGGGACAGCAGAGGGTTCAGGGCCAGCCTGGGTTATGATCACACTGAGAGCCTGCCTTAAGGAAGTAAAGCAAACAGCAGCCCACGGAACTTTAGTGATACAGAACAATATATACATTAAATAAGTGGGATTCTGCTGATGTTGGCGAGGTTCCTGCCCAAATCCCACCCACCTCCTGCACCCCCACATGTGTGTATTAAGTTAGGTAACTCAGCTGAACTGGGCTAGACTCACTGACTGATGCATCTAAAGGATGTCTGGCTATCCACAAGGATTGTGCAGGGGCACTGGTGATGCCAGTGTCTCTTGTAGGCTGAGCCAAGAGACATTCTCAAGACAGTCGGAGCGGTGTGAGGATTGTGTTCTTAAAGGTACATGCTCTTTTGAAGTCTCAGATTCTAGTGTGTTTACTAATATCCCCATTGGCCAAAGACAGTGGTGCGGATGGAGTCAGAGTGGAGGAGTCCTGTAAAGATGTGTGCGAAAGGATCTAGGAAGGCGTGAAGAAATGGGATACCTGCTACACTCAATCTCCCACATCAGTTTTAATCTACCTAAGTGGATGCTTTCCATTTGGTCTTTACAACCCCTATGCCCACACATCGGAATCATGGGGGAACTTGTTGTCTATAGACCATATCAGATCCAAGGACCAGAGATTCTGAGTTTAGTAGTAGTTCTGAGAGAGGGTCAGACACTTGCATTTCAACACACTGTCTGGGAGATTCTAACACATTTGATATTTGGGAGACTTGGTTGTTTGCTGGTCAGCTGGGTTTTCCTACTAACTTGTCACTCTTTTTCTTTATGTGGAAGAGCCTTGCCATAGAGCACAGGTCAGCGTTGAACTCCCGATCCTTCTGTCTCCATTGGGATTGCATGTGTGCACTATTGCTTCTGGCTTTCTATACTTTGTATCTTTGAACTGGCTCTCAAGTTTGGAGATGCCAACACATGATTAGGGATTACTGGCTAGGGACACAATGCTCCCCTCACTGTGAAATGATAGAGCTTGTGAAACTGCATGACCTGCATTGAGAGCTTGTGTTAGAGCCCAAGATAATATTTATGCCATATTGGTTACCAATGAAACTATCCAGACAAGCTGTGTGGGAGGGGAGTAGGAGGGGAGGGGAAGAATCATTCTAAATCCAACTCTTCCTTTCCCCAAGCAATCACTCATGTGTCCTGTCTGACCGTTATAGTATTTTCCCATTCTCCATCATGGCCTTAATTCAAACTGTCAATATCACTGAGTTGCTGTAAACATTTGCTGAGGGCTCCCTCCGCTCATAGTCATACCTTTCAAGACAGCTGCCACACCCAGTCAAGCACTTCCCATGTTAAAAATACCTGTTGAATTTCTCCATGATATAGAACATGTAATCTTTCTAACTCAAAGAGACTATGCCCTAAAGTCTCAGAGACAAAGATCTGGTCCTTGCCAGAGTTCCCAGCCTCATTTCCCATCACTCCCCACATCCATGCCACGTGTCAAGATAGGGAATCCAATAGCGCACTGACAGAAGTTCCCGTGTATTGGCACAGAGTGGTCTGTTTCATGTTTATGCAACTATTGTTGGGGGTCCAAAACCTGCTCCCCATAGAGTGACTCAGAGATTCAGGCTGCCTTGATCCTGTGGCTCTGTCCTCTCAGATCAGACCTGAGCTGTTTTTATGTAAGAGTATGGGGACAACTGGAGACTCAGGTTGGTCTACTACGTCCCCCAACCCAGCAATGGGACATTTCACTTGCATTCCCGTTTCATTGGTTAGAACTTGTCTATGGCTGCTGTTCCGTGCAAAGTGGAGGGCAATTTAGTTTTCTGTATACTTAAAAAAGGAGAGCCAGATACTGTCAAGAACTAGAAGAGTTTCCCCTGTGCCCCATTAATAATAATGTTCCATTATTTCTGAAGCTTTGTGCACTCTCCCTTACCATTCAGGGCTACGGATACTGCTCCCTCCTTCCAGAACTTCCCTCTCCTCTCTCCTTTCTCCACAAACTCATTTCCATTTGGACCATCTGGACAAGCCGAGCATTGTATGGAAGTCTACGAAGCCTTCCTTGATGGCCCTTCAGCCACACCAGTGCGTATCTTTCACTCTCCTCCATGACACGGATAGGCCATTGAGTTCGCTCACTGTGTTGATAGTGTCTATGTAATACATCAGTCCTTCCTGATTCCTTAGGTCCTGAGACTCCAACACAGAAGAGCGGTTGACCTTCACTGGGCTGAGCTAATGCCTTTCTCATAGGCCCCACCCCCAGTATGGCCTTCCCAGCATCATAGAAACTGGCTCAGTGGCCTGTCTTAGAATTGTCCTTGCCTCTTCCTGAATCCTCTATCTAGGCATCAAGTGGCAGGTCATCTTCACGGACCCAGCATGCTTTGCTAAGGACAAGTGCTGGGTGGACAGAGTCAACGGTGAAGAGTAACTGAGCCTCTGCGAAGGTGGAGCTACGTACTTCCTTTCCCTCCTGGTGTGTAACTGCACAAACTGATGTCTGGCCCATAGGAATCCAGTAAGCACACATCTCTGGAACTGGAGGGGATAAAGGCACATCAATTCTTTTGGTTGCCTTGAAGACTTACTTTGACTCCTCCCATAAAGAGGGCTCTTTCAACTGGCCTCTGCTTCTTGTAGGGCTGGAAGAGTACATCTCAACTACACTCATACAGTAAACACAGTCTCAAACCACCTGGCTTCCTCTTTCCTGTTTTAAAAAAACAAATTTGCCAACTAATGTCCCTGCCTTCTCTGGAGATCCCATTGCAGGCAGAGCTATGCTTCCTTAGTGTTCTGGCTGAGTTATAACACAGCAATTGGTGTTTCCTTCCTGCAGAACTTTCCAGTAGTCTACACAGATCTCTCTCCTCAGATTTTCATTATCTAGCATCAGAACCCATTCTGGTGTTCTCAGTCCTCACCCTTAAGCACTCTAGTAAACACGTGTAACATCTGTTGTCATTGTCCCCCTTACCCCTTGGTACCTTGCTGTGCCTTCTAGATTAGTATCCACAGTAGACTTAATTACTGCAATATTTGCCTCAGCTTCTTGCTCATTAATAAAGATATCTCAGCACAGAGAGCTCCGGCAGCAGCCCTCCTGAGCCATATTCAGGTATGTGAAGAGAAGACGATGGTCATTTGGTTATTTGTGTAATAACTAACAAAATGATGTGTTCACACCCACTCCTCTAAAGGTTCAACATCCTTCTTAGATGCAAGCATCACACGATTATTAGAGTTCTTTTTTTTCTTTCTTTTTGGCTTTTTTTGTTTTTTCGAGACAGGGTTTCTCTGTATAGTTCTGGCTGCCCTGGAACTTACTTTGTAGACCAGGCTGGCCTTAAACTCAGAAATTCACCTGCCTCTGCCTCCCGAGTGCTGAGATTAAAGGCGTGTGCCACCACGACCAGCTTAGAGTTCTTTTCAAAGTGACATTTTGAAGATCAATTCTTTACAGTACCTTTTTTTAGTTTTAGTTTTTATTGTATGTTCATGGACGCCCAGAGTTCCATGTACTTCTGTGCACCAGATACATACCGTGCCTGCAGAGGCCAGAAGAGGGCGTTAGATCTCCTGTGGTTTTGAGCTACCATGTTTGTGCTGGGAATCAAACCTAAATCATTTGCAAGATGGTGGTATCCTCTGCAGGTCTCTTCAGTTGCCTGTTGTGGACTGGAATGCATCTTATTGCAGGGCCAAGATAAGTGGCACTGGCATTCTGGGTGGCACTGGGCATTCTGGGTGACACTGGGCATTCTGGGTGACACTGGGCATTCTAGATGACCCTGGGCATTCTAGGTGACATTGGGCATTCTAGGTGACATTGGGAATTCTGGACCACCCACGGATCTAAATTTCACCAACAAGAACTCATGTTTATGAAGAGAAAATTCATAAAACCTTCAGAGAAGACCTTTGCCTGGCAGCATACAGTGAGCTGTTGGTTGTTGGCTCTAGACCACAAAGGGCATTTAGATGAAGCAAAGAACTTTGAGCTTCAGTGCTACGCCTCAGAGGCACCTTCCCTAGCCCCTGCATCCACAACACACGTCAGAACTTCTCTCTCATGTGCCCATTTCTTCACCTGTACATTACTTAAATCTATTTACTGTTTTTCTCATTTCTTTATAGTGAAATGAGAGCAGAGAATTTGCCTTTTATTCACTGGGAATACTGTCAGCCCTAGAGGGCAATAGAACAAACCAACTTACTGAACTCTTTCAGTCTGGCTGTCATTTTTATAAATGAGAAAATGGTATCCATTTAGATAGGTAGATGACCTGCCAAAGTTCCATAGCTAGACCATAGAGGACAAGCCTTCTAAGCTTAAATGCAACCTCCTGTCTACTTCCACTGTTGCCACATGGACGCATGGACAATTCTACCTTGACCCAATGCCCCTCTCACCCTTTGAAAAAGGAAATGATCATTTGTATGGCAGTGCAAAATGTAAATCCTGTGTGGATTGTAGGTCTCAATGCAAGGAGCAGCCACATTGGCCCGAGTTCTATGGCTTCGCCACTCACCCTAAGACATTTCTGCGGAACAATGTGATGTCACCTCCAGGAAGGGAACACGATGAGGCACAGCAATCAAATTGGGGACCATGCGGAGAGGAGCATGGACGATCCTGCTGTAAGTGCTCCTGGTCTTCAGTTCCTCTGTGCTCGTCCTGAACTCCAGTTCTGAAAGATGAGTCACTGCTACCAGGACAAATTCCTTGAACTGAACCATGAGCCCTTCCTCTTCGTCATTGTTCACCTAGGGAACAAGCAGTGTAGAAACTTGGAGCTCACAGCAGGGCAGCGTCACAGGCACCTGCACGGTTAGACATGGGATTATTGGTTTGTTTTCAAGTCAGAAAGAGGGCTTTAGGTTCTGTGTCAGGCGGGTCATTCTTTCCCCAGCTGAATCAGTGGAAGGACATGCTATGACAACAAGCATTTATCCAGACTTGTGTCTTTCAGAACACGTGTAGGGAGTCGTTCCTATAGCAACAAGGGATTCAATTCAAGCCAACTCCTGCAGAATCACAGAATGCAAGCCAGGGTGTTCTTCTTGGAGTAGGTTCCCCTGAAAGGGGAATGATTGTGCTCAGAAGAATGCAGCAACCTATACTCTGTTTCTAGATCTAGCGATTCAAAGTATAGCCAGAGGCCCCGAACAGCCAGACTCTCCCAAGGACATGCAGGGAACTACATAGGCCTGAAGCCGCACACCTTGCTGGCCTTGCTGTTGAGTCTCTGCTTTCCTCTGAGCCCTTGGTATTTTCTATCTTATTTATTAGCTAACTGGGCTAGCACCTGGGTAGCACCTGGGTTAGCACCTGGTCTAGCACCTGGTCTAGCACCTGGGTTGCACCTGGGTTGGTACCTAGACAAGCACCTGGGCTAGCACCTGGGCTAGCACCTGGGTAGCACCTGGGTTGGTATCTAGATAAGCACCTGGGTAGCACCTGGGTCTGAAACTCAGGGCTCCCCCATTCATTTCTCTTTCCTTGCTAAAGCATGGTGAGTTGCCACTGATAGCTGTGAGGATTAGCAAGCCCCGTGGAAGGACAACTGGGACTTGACCAACTCTGTGAGCAAATACATTTCTTAATCTCTCTGAGTTTTGTCAGCCTCGCTTCCAAGTGATATTTGTACAGTATTGGATTATTACAAAGAGCCCATGCAGATACCTGGAGACGGCGCTTAGTGTATTTCCCTCTTTAAACTTCCCTCTTCCAGATCCAGGTCTCATCCTGTTCCAGGAAAAGAGACTCTTCCATGGAAATAAGTAAAGGAATTTGGAGGCCAGGGCTGCCTTGTTGGCAGGAGAGAGAAGTAAGTTGGTTGACGACAAAGAGGGTTCACTGGGGGAGGCTGATGGGGCAAAAGTTGGGTAAAATTCAACTCTATGCTCAAACCCTGGGAATGTTGGAAGAACTCCAGGTGGCCTTAGAAATGCCGCACAGGACTTTTGCAGTCAGGTGCTATTGCCTGCAGCCATGCCTTGCTTGTGAGTTTTACTGGAGTTGTGCAAACAAGGTTCCTGATCCAGAGGACAGGAGAGAGAGCACTGGCTGTGCTGTTGAGGGAGGCAAGAAAGGGCAGCCCTGAGTGATCTTTGCAGGCCCCTCCACACATACGGAACAGAATGGCAGGGTTGGAGAAATGGAAGAGGAAATATTTTTTTATATATGTGTGTGCTCATGCTTCTGTGGACAGGTTCATGTTCACAAGCATGTTTATATAGGGGAGCAGCAGCTGACATCTAGTGTCTTCTTCAATGGCCTTCTCCCTTATGTTCTGAGACAGAATCTCTAAGTAAAACTGCTTGGCGGTTTGGCTACAGTGAATGGCCAGCACACTCCAAAGACCTTCCTGCAGCTGCTCCTTCAGGGCTGGGATCGCTGGTGTGAATCACCACGCTGGGTCTTTACACAGGTGCTGTGGATCCAGATGCAAGCTCTCTCTGTGTGTGCGTGGCACACGTCTTTCTTGCACAAGTTATTTTACCTCTTTCTGATGTCAATAAGCCGTTGACCAGAGACCTGAGAACACATTTTAAAAACTCAACCAATACCACATCATCTCCCAAGCCAGCAACAGTAAAACACAGCTTTCTCTGCTTTCCCCAGCGTCCCGTGCCTCTTAGCCAGGTAGAAGAAAGAGAAGGGAAATATCCCCATCCCCCACATGTGCACTACCCATCCTCACCAGAGTGAACTGCCTCAGTGCACACACATTTCCAGCTAGAAAACAGGAGCTTTTGAAGCACTTGAAGGGGCGGGGTTAGCCTCTGGGGTTAGCTCTGCTTGGAGAAAAGACCTAAGTGTTTCTTAAAAGTCCTTTGGAACATCTGGCCATGGGTCTGGCCAGAGGAACAACGTGGAGACGAGGATTCAGGTATTAATGTCTGAATACCCAAGAAGGATGCTGAGATGACTTGTTGCCTAGCAACTGCTTGTAGGGCTCCTATGAGTGCAGCAGGTGATGACAAGGATGCTGGAAAGGCAGGAAGGCCCTAGGCCTGTTTCACAAGAACAGAGATACTGAGCTAAGTCCCATCTGTCTTACACAGACCCGTCTTTCACACACAGCAATGGCCTGTTCACCATGCTGTGGCAGCGATGGGGATAGCCTGCATTTTCACCAACTCAGTGCCCATGGCTACTAAAATAAAAGAGGCTGCCTGTAGAAAATAGAAAACCTGAGTTTTCACTCTTATGCCAATGAATGGCTGTTAGATGTAGGGTTTTGGGGAAGACTACAGGGGTAAGACCACGGCCCCAGGATATGCATCACTGCTGAGGCCTGCTGTCCAGGGAAGCACCTCTCCTTGGGTTTTGGTTCACAGCTGCTTCAATCCCAGAACCTTGAGGGATGCAGTGGCCATTTGAGAGTGCAGAGGAGATTCAGGGAGATACAGTGTCCTTACTCTAATTGATTTGCCACAGAGAAAGCAAATGCTGGGTTGTATTTTTCTCTGTTGATTACTATTGTTGATGCTCACACAGAATCACACCAGTCAATCCTCATCATAAAAGATTTCCACCTGCAAATGATTCATCCTCCACTCTTCTGCCCCGCCTCCACTCTTCCCTGCCCTGCCTCCATCTGCCCTCCACTCCCATGCTCCCACACATGTGCAGGTACCAAGCACTACATGCACACACACATATGAGTGTGTAGAATCTGAAGCCAGCCTGGATTTCAAGGCCTACCTTCCTCTTACTAGTTGTATGATCATGAACAAGTCTTTTAAGCCATTTTGTACCTCTTTGTGAAATTCATAAAATGGAATCTCTCCCTTTTAACCATCTTCCTTAACTCTGAAGATGATCGAATTAGACCATGTATGTAATCTATATTCATACTGGTCACATGTTACTGTGGACAATATTACTATTATCATCTGATATACACTGTGCAGAACCTGATAGGGAGGCTGAGACTTCGGTCAGTGGTCACACTGTTCAAAGTTTTGCTTCTGCTAATTAACAATATAACAGTAGACAGGGCTTAGCCTTGCCTAGCTTTGATTTTCTCATCTGGAAAGAAAACAATTATATGTATCCCAGGTATAGTCAGCCCCACAGGAAATCCTAAAATGCTTCTTCTCCCTAGTATTAAGGGTTCTTTACATCATTCATTCATTCATTCATTCACTAACTCTACAAATGCTACATGCCAGGTACCTTGATGGACAAAAGAGCCCCAGTCCAGTAGATAACACAGTCATCAGTGAGCTGAGGTAAGGGGTAGACTTTGTTAACCCAGGCATGGCAAAGCACTCCACCTTGGAAATGAGCTCCAGAAGGACTTCTCATAGCCACAGAGCCTCAGAAGTGACAGGCACTGCACAGGGTCACATGGCTGCTGAGCAGACAGGGGCTTAACGTGTGGGTCAGGATCTTACTGCTGCCTTCTCCTCAGCACTGGCTGCTGTCTGTGGGGGCAGGGGCGGGGTGGGAGTGAGGGTGGGAGCAGGGATCATGCTCCAAGTGCAAAGCCCAATAAAGCAGGTTTGCACGGCACAGATGAGATCACAAGTGTGATCTAGGAACTGGCTAGTTCTGGGAGAGGCAGACCGTCCAGGGACCACTGGGTGTCAGACAGAAAAGCATTGTGATTATAAAGTATGGCTGTCAAATGGACATGGAGCAGGTTTGAAGGAAAAATACAGTGAACCTGCTGTTGGCCAGAGTTTGAAGCCTCCCTGACAAACACTCAGGAGTCTCGATCTTTCCTCACAATCACACGACATTCCCTCAGCCAGAAGCACCGGCCATTCTGTCTACTCCAGGACAGCCCAGCTCAGCTAGAATTGGTCCTGACCAAATCCTGGCCAAGGTTCCCATGCACATGCCACCAGCACCTGACTCTCCACAGCTGCACCTGACTCTCCAAGCTGCACCTGACTCTCCACAGCTGCACCTGAGTTCAACAACCACTGGCTCAGACTCTCCGTAAGCTTCTTTGACTAGCAAAACATTAGAAATAACAGGAACAAAAGCTATCCTACTGACACAATTTTGACAAGGCTTGTGTGGGCTGGCGGGTCAGGCAGCTTTATGGCTGAGCCAGTGTTTACTGAGCTCCCAGCCTATTTTCAGTCCACACCTTGGCCCAGGAAAGAACTGAGGTTATACAAGGCTCTTGAGTCCTTGGCTTCTCCAGTTCATCAGGATCCAGGAGCCACCTGAGGAGGTATGACCCAGCTCTTCCGTGATCAGGTATGATCTGTGAACTGTCCATTTTGAGAGAGAGAGAGAGAGAGAGAGAGAGAGAGAGAGAGAGAGGACAATAAGCTGAGGGTGCAGATAAAGGAACAATGAAACACTGTGGCCAGCTCACAATGACATGAAGCAGCAAAAGGAGACATCTCTCAGGCTTACAACAATGTTAACCTTGGCCTCCTGCTAACAAAGCTGAACTCCTGAAACTGCAACCGGCAGGAACACCTGCCACCTCGTTCTACTCTCTCCTCTGCTGACAAATCCAGGTTTTGCAAAAGGCCTTCCTCCCTGCCCTGATCAGCTGTTCTTACGACTCTAGTATGTTCTGCCTTTCAAAGAGCATTTACTTCTTGTGTGCCTACCACATGCCTGTGTTGGGCACTCCTAATTTTCTTTTTTCTTTTTTTTTTTTTTTATGTTTTTACAGCCCTGCCCCTAAGGAAAGGAAAGGAAAGTTGCTGTGTCTTATGCTAGGGCAGAGGTTGGGTGCTCAGGATCCCTGGAGGAAGAAAGCCAAGTGTGGCCCAGAGGATTGGGGCCGGCCAGGCTTCAGGAGGCAGCAAGCCTGTCAGGCTCAGTAGAGGGGGTGTTGGAGACAGAAGCAGCAACAGTGTGGGCAGGTGCCCAGAGGCTGGAGTAATGCTTTACTGGAACCGAAGGTGAGTGTGCCTCTCTGGAGTAGCGATGAGGGAGAGGAGTGGAGGGGCCGAGTCAGAACAGACCTCAGGTATCATGCATCAAGAATTTTTGAGAACAAAACAGAGAAGATTTTGTATGACTACATTTGAATTCAGGAATAATTTTGATGAAATATAGAAGAAAGAAACCTATAGGGAGGTCCCTATAAAACTTAAGATGTGGCTGGCTAGATTGCTCAACAAGTCCAAGTGTTTGATGTGCAAACTGGAGAACCTGAGTGCCGTGCTCAGAGATGATAGATAGATAGATAAATAGATAGATAGATAGATAGATAGATAGATAGATAGATAGATAGTAGGTAGGTAGGTAGATAGGGAGAGAACGAATGCACAAAATTGCCCTCTGACCTCGACATGCGCACCAGAGTACCTGCACACCACCCCCAACTCCCTCACACATAATAATAAAGTAAAAAATTCAAATTAATAAAAAAGAAATATGAGGCAAAGGATGAGGAGTCTGAACAAGGGCTGGGAAGTGACGAAAGCAGAACAGACATCATGGAGTTTTCCAAGTGACCATCCAAGTAGCGACTCTAGGTTCAGAGCTGAGAGTGCTGGTGTTGGGGCCTGCTCACCCGCAGTCCCCGCTCTGCCACCTACAGGTTGTATAGCATTTGTCAAGGTCACTGGGTTCTGAGTACCTCAGACCCAAATGGCTTTTGTGCACACAGATATGCCTGAATCCAAAGACTCGGGTGGAAAGTAGAACATGAGAAGATACGGTGTTTAAATAGTGTGTGTAACAAAGATGCCACGGCTCTATCCATGAGGAACAAAGAAGATCTTAGGATTATGGGTAATGGCAGACAAAGAGAAAAAACTTCATGTGCTCATCAAGGAGACATAAAACCCCCAATGACACAGCTTTAGAAATGCACGAAGCAAAGCAGACCAAACTGAAGAGAAACAGATGCAGTCATAGTCAGAGCGCAGGCTTCGACACTCTCCTCAGCTGATGGTAAAACAGACTAAAAACATAAAGTTTATATAGAAAGATATAAAATACTTATACAATGCTATCGACAATCTTGGCCAGGTTGATATTCATAAATGCTACAAAGCCTGCTGGGTGAACACTCTCAGAAATGCAGCGACCCTTCCACAGCATACAGTGACTGCTTGGCCAAAGACTTTTCTTGTTTCTTTTATGAGATAGAGTCTGTCTATATGACCTTTGCTCTCCTGGAACTCACTATGTAGACAATGCTGGCCTCAAACTCATAGAGTTCCACCTGCCTCTACCTCCTGAGTGTTGAGATTATAGGCATGCTCCACCATGCCCAGCCAAAGTAAACATTAATACATTTAATTAATTAATACATTATTAATTCCAGCCCATGCCCAGCCAAAATAAACATTAATACATTTAATTAATTAATACATTATTAATTCTTAATACATTTCAAAAGAATGAAATCATAAAGAATGTTTTCCAGCCAAAAAAATTAAATTATAAATTAATAGCAATAGTCTATCTGGAAAATCTCCCCCAAATATTGGAAAATGAAGCAACATGCTTCCAAATTATTTACACTTCCTATGGGGTTCATCAAAAAAAAATCGTTAGTGGAATTAGAAAATATTTTCCCTAACAATGGAAAATTTCAAGGTACAAATAAGACAGGGCTTCAAGAGAAATTCATAGCCCTGAGCACTAATATTAGAAAAAGAAGAGAGCTTTTAAATCAATAACCTAAAAATAATCCAAGCTCCCACCTCCAGAACTCAGAGGAGGAAAAGCAAATTAAACCGCAAATAAAGAGTAGGTAGAGATAATAACAAGAACATGGTTCGACTGGAAAATAGGCAAATTATGGTGGGAACCAGCAAAGCCAAAAGAGGCTCTTTTGCAAGTTTAGTGGAAGTAATGACTGCATTAGACTAATGGGGAGAAAGGAAAGGAGGCAGAGGACGGAAGGGGGGAGAATCTCAGGAAGGGAAGCAGGGGGATGGAAGGGGGGATCTCAGGAAGGGAGGCAGGGGGATGGAAGTGGAGATCTCAGAAAGGGAGGCAGAAGAGGGAAGGTCTCAGTAGAAGGTGTCATCATCAAAGATTCCCCCAAAGCCCCTGAAAGGACACTAAAGTAATTTTGTGAGGTTGCCTGCCACTAAACTGGACAGCGTGGATGAAATGGACACGTGCTTGTGTTAGGAGATAAGTTTTCAAAGTGACAAGGGAATAAATAGGAAACTAGACTCTCTCCTACATTAAAGAAATAAATTTGCAATTGCAAACTTTTCTAATAAAAAAAATCTAAGCCCAGGTGATTTCCCTGATGATTTCTACAAATTTTCCCATTACACACACACACACACACACACACACACACACACACACTCCCATCAGAAAATAGCTAAAACATTTCCAGCTGATTGTATGTGTCCTCTCTAACCCTGATATGAGAATTTAATAAGGACACTCTAAGAAAGGAAAATAACTTATAAAATTCCCATGAATATAGAATCAAAACTGAAAATAGAAAAAATATTACAAGATATTACCAAGTGTGGAGATGCACACCTCTAGCCCCAGTGCTTAGGTAGGGACCAGAGGGCATAGTCCGAGGTCCTCCTCGGCCACACAGAGTTGGAGGCCAGCCTGGGCTGCATGAGGTCATCTCGCAAAGTCAAACAGTAAAGTAGTTTTAAAACAAATGCCCAACTGCCCTGTTTCTCATAAGACTGAGTGTAGGACCTGGCCATATGTCCAAAGCACTGTGTACAGAATGTGCACACTGGTGGGCCTGGCTTGTGAGGGGTGTGTGTGCCTGAGAGCAGGTGTGCCATTGCGTAATGTATAGCCAAAGCCACCCGCAGGAATAGAGGGAAGAAGATATTCTCAGAATTTAAGTGTGCTTATGCCAGGAGAGGAACCCCCTCTGGGGTTCCTCTGGGCATTTGGTTTCTCAGTAAGTCTGGTCTTCTCATTTCTGTCCCACAGCCTGGATGAGAAGGGATCTATAGAGAACGTCTGAGTCACCTTCAATGTCTTCGGGCCGGTGGATGCTCCACATGAAGCAGATGAACTCTCAGACATTTATGTCCTTTGGATGGAAAGGTGTGAGCAGAGGGAATGCTGGGCCCAGGCAGCACTGGGAGATTAGTCCCCACAGAGACTGAGACTCCCCTCTTACTGAGGATGAACAAGGGAGCGTGTCACAGAGTTGCTGGGACACAGCCAGAGCTGCTAGTCTCCAGGAGTCTGAGAGTGTAAATTAGCGCTGTCCCGATGGATTGTCAGGGATACTTTAGTAGAGAGATGAGTAAAGAGAATTAGAAAGACTTTTAACAATAGCCTGAAACTGTCTCATCCTTGGCCTTGGGAGAGCTCGATCTTCAAAGGCCCTAGAGGCATGGCCACCCTTGACTTGATAGGCTATTACAGTCTGTACCCAAGGCCAGACAGAGCTCGGAGGGCTCGCTACAATCAAACAAGTTTTAAATTAAATCTTTAAATCAATTTTCTAGCTTGGATATTGTCTTCTTTGGGGTTTTTCATTTGTTTTGTCTCAAGGTTTTAATCACCGTTATTGCTTTTGTTCTTGTCGTTGATTGGCTGTTTTACGAGAAAGTTATACACTGTATATAATTGCTGTGTGTGAGTCCCTGTTGAGTAAAAATGACTATTTTCATGGATTAAAAAAGTGATTCCCCCCAAAAGAAATGACAAAAATATGAAAAAAAGAAGTTGTCACCATGGGGTATGGGGTATGGAGAGCTGGGGCAGGGCCGGGTGACACACAGCTTGGTGTCTTCATTGTTTGCAGATGTGAGAATCCCAGAATTCACATCGGGTTGTTGTTTTTTTGTTTTTTGTAATGGTTTTAAATGCTGGGCATAGCAGAGCACACCCTTAATCCTATCGCTGGGAAGAGAGAGGCAGGGGGTCTTGCCTGGGGAGTGCTGGCCAGCCAGAGGAGATGAACTTGTGAGAGACTGTGTTCAAGATAGAAGATGGAGACTGGATGAATAAAGCACTCGTTGCTGACCTTGTCCCACACAAGGTCAAATGACAAATCTTGGTGGCCGTAGTAGGGACAACAGGGACACCCAAAGATACCCCTACAGACAGGACACCCCATACACATCAATCTCTACAGCCTGTGAACGAGTTACCTTAAATGGGGGAGGGACTCTGGAGGTATGATTAAGGTCAAGTTTACTGAGATTATTAGCCTGAGTGGTTTAGGTGGGCCCATCTGGTCACAGAATCTTTGAAAGCTCTCATCCCTCCTGTGATGCTGTCAACTAGATGAGGCCTAGAGTGGTCTGAGAGACTGGTCTGAGGGTGTGCCTGTGGATGATTGTCTTGCTTAGGTGGAGGCACAAGGACCCAATTCTCTGGGCAGGGTTACTGGACTGAAACAGAGAGAGAGAAAATGAACTGAACGCCAGCATTTCTCACTCTGCCCCTTGATTACAGATGCTCTGTGAGTACCTGCTCCATGCTCCTGCCGCCTTCACCTCCCCACCGTGATGGACAGTACCAGAAATCCTGAGACAAGTAGAGCCTTCCACACTTGCTGATATTGTCGGGGCACACAATGGGAAGAATAACTAAAACACTTCTCCTGGATTAGTCAGTGGGAAGAGGAATGAGGGTCACGACGGGAGGTGGGGGGTGGGGAGGGGTTGGGGGATGGGAGAACATCCCTAGCCTTGAAGGTGGAAAGAAGATCAAGAATTCAGAACCAGAAAATGATCTTCCATTGGAACCTCTGAAAGGAGCGCAGTTGTGCCAGCCCCCCAACTTAGCCCTGGGAGACCCATATGGGACTTGTAACAAGTCTGTAAGATAATACATCTGTGCAGCTAAATGCCAAATGAACAACCAAACCGCACTATCAACAGGAGACAACATGGAAACTGAGCTCTCCACGGGAGAGATTGCTGCTGACATTTGAAGCATGAGGTTAGCAAAAGGAAAAGGGTCAGTGCTGTGAAGTGAGAGGCAGATTTTAAGTGCTGAGGTAGTTTGAAGCTAGCAAAATTGTTCCACTTTTCCTTTAGTTATTGAGGTTCTAGGAAGACCAACTGAAACAGAGTGTGAATCCAAAAAGATGGGAGAAGAAGGACCACTAAACCAAATTATTATGACCAAATTAATTAAAGAAAGCAATTAATTAAAGGGAGCTTTTTAAATTCATGTGCAAGGGCAGCCTTCCCCTAAGTCAGGGTTCGAGAGGTCAGCACAGATATGATGAAGACAAGACTTTTATGGCTTAGGGGGAGGGGTTTTCCAAACAGAAATTTAGCGGGCAAAGCAGGCTGTGTTAGAGGAGCGAACATAAGTGTAGCAAGTTAGTCCCTCCTGATACAGAGACATGGCTGTAAGGTGGGCACCACAAGGTGGTCATAGGTGGCCATACAACTTTTGAAACAAAGAATGTATTGCAAGAATGTTGTAAACAGCTTTTGAAACAAAGATAGGCTTGCCACTCTTGGAGTATGCTTCTCTGCTGTGTTGGAGGAAGAATAGAGAGACTCACGGAGCTGGAGAAGAATGGAAAGGGAAAACAGAGGAAACAGGAGGGGGGTGGTTGTGTTAGCCTCAGAGTAAGGACCTTGGAGAGCTCCACACAGAAGCCCAGAGTCGGACTTGTCCTGCCCTGTGTGCGTGCATGCAACAAAGCTCTGCTTTCATTGAGGATGGAATGAAGGTGGTCCAGGGCCAGCCATGGAGGAAAGTGACCAGTTTAGCCCAAAGGATGTCCCAAGGAAGTCTCGTTACCTGAAAGATCTGAAGAAATCTTCAGGGTGACACTTCTTCCTCCCTGCATACCATCAAGCCACCTTTATGCACTCCTCAAAAGTGAGGACTTCCTGCTCACAAGATCACTCCAAAATTCTGGGCTCTTTGTCTGATTCGCTAAGGAAAGAACAGCATTGAAGAGTAGAACTCAGAAACCCAACCGCTTGGGTTCAAATCCAAATGCAGACATTTATTGCTGTGTGACCTTGCACAAGGGGCACAGAACTTCAGTTTAAACTATGGTAATAATCTAATCAACAATTGGGTCAGACAATAAAAGCATGTTCCTGTGACATGTTTGTAGTCTTTGGACATTCTCAGATGCAGCCAAAGGCAGCCACAATCAGTCCCTAGAGACTCTTAAGACGCCTGCTCAAACTGACTTCTTCTTTGAAACCAAGCACCATTTAGAGCACCAAGGGTGTGTTCAGCAGCTTCATTTAGGGCTATGTCTGCCATTCTGCAGATTACCAGGTGTTCTCGGGGCCCTCCAAGACAATGATATACTCCTACTCCATGAGAGAAACTTCAAAAGAGCAATGCAATACTTACAGTCAAGAATCTCCAGGTCTGTGGGCATGTTACCCTCCAACCCTCTCACAGGACTGGCTGCCCTGCTAACTCCTTTCAGAGAGTCACTGTCAGCCTAGACTTGTTAGGATGTAAGTGGAACAAACAGGCAAAGACTGGCAACAGGCAAGATGCTGGAAAACACTTTTCACACCAATGCTTAAAGATGGCTAAAATGTCAACGTTGTGTTTAGCTGGCATCTGTTCTTCTTCAACTGGCACCTCTCTTATTATTTTAAGAATTCCTTATGTTTCTGGATAATCACTCCCTCTTAAGTATATAAGCAAGTGCTTGGGGAAAATTAATTTCACTTGAAATAGTGACTTGTCATTTGGAGTAGAAAAAGCAAATGTACCAGATAAATCAAAGCCAATCTAAAATTAAATTGTGATACTCACCTACTGTTTAGATACCCAAACATGGCATAAATGTTGTGTCATTACCAGTGAATGGAGATAAGGGGGATTGTCAGGGGTGGAATTCTCCACTATGTCTCATTGTAGTATGACTTCTAAGTCAAATGTAACTTTCTTTAGTACTCTATATCATAAGATATTTCCTCTGTCAATATCACAGGACACATCCCTGCACATATGCAAACAGAAATTCATATACAAGACACTGCAAACTCACATTTAGATTTTCTGTATGCAATTACATATGTAGCACTATGAGGAATTGTACACGATACACATAACTGTGTGCACACAGCCCTGTACAGCACACAGGCTCAGCAAATGCATGGCTACTAAACACAGAACACCCTAGATCTTCTAACACCACACAGCATTTGGCTATCATATGCCCACACAAACCAAGCACAACACAAAACTGCACAATAAAACATACGCAGAGACACAGACACACACACAGAGACACACAAAGACAGACACATAAAGACAGACACACATGCACATACAAACACACACACACACACACACACACACACACACACACACACACACACACACACACTGCTTGCTTTTTGAACTCTGCAGATCCAATGCAGACATAGAAGTTGCTTACTTGGTTGGTTAGGAGAAAGTACTGCCTAGCCCACTTCAAGCTGCATTTTGCCTCAACTGAAGGATTCCTCAGTAATCTAGAAGCCTACCACAAATATCCCAAGATAATCACAGTGAAAATATAATCAATAGCTTACTCCTTGAACAGTTGTTAAGCCTTTTGAATTAAAATTGAGACAGTCTATGGATTAGGGATGGGACAATGTGTTCTTTCTACAAAAAGCAAAAACAAGAACTTGGTGTGAAGTGCAGATTTGATGGGATTTGTTTGAAGTGCTAGAGAAGAGACAAGGAGCTGCAGTAAAAGGTTTTGCACCTGGAAAAACCATCCCACGTATAAGACTTAGTCTTCCATTCTCAATATATCCCTGTGCATTTTGTGGCATATATAGGTTGAAGAGATGGCCTGGCAGTTAGAAAGCTTCATGCTGTTCCAGAAGAACTGAGTTCAGTTCCTGACCCCCATGCTAGGTCATTTACAGGTACCTGGAACTCCAGCTTCAGGGAATCCAACACCCTCTTCTGGCCTCTGCAGGTACCTGCACTCATTTCTCTCTCTCTCTCTCTCTCTCTCTCTCTCTCTCTCTCTCTCTCTCCCCCCTGTGTGTGTGTGTGTGTGTGTGTGTGTGTGTGTGTGTGTGTGTAAAACAGAAACATATTTGAGTAAACAACTCAAAGTAGTTTCAGGAAGTTCCTGAAACTGAGCAGATTCCCTATCCTCCCCCAAGAGTGAGCAATAAAGACTGCTGAGAGTCACTCTCAGACAAGACAAGCTGCAAAGATGTTCCCAACACAAGACTGGCTGTCTGGAAGAAGCAGAGAGCCACCCAAATATCTGGAGGAGGTTCAGATAGACAGAGTCACTTGAAAAGGTCATCCTTGAACCTGATGAGCTGCCTGCAGGCTGCACAGTGTGTTCCAAGTTCCCAGATGTTGTGAGCTGTCACCTGTGCTGGGGTAGGCTTTAGTGATTTTGCTGGCTTTGAGTCATTTTTGCTCCTCTACGTCATCCTTCACCCATATTCCTATAAATAACCCCAATAAAACGTATTGGTTCACAAAGTTGGACATTGGTGGTATCGATACTTTGGTCTGTCATGGGATCCCTATCTGGAGTGAATAGACATGTGTTGTGTCTCATCAGGAAAGAGTCTTGTCATAGCACATACACACACACATGTATACACACACACACACACACACACACACACACAGAGAGAGAGAGAGAGAGAGAGAGAGAGAGAGAGAGAGAGAGAGAGAGAAATTTAAAATAATAAACTATGTATATAAGCTAGGGTTAAATCCAGCTGACAAATGACAGAAACTTAGAATACTGACAACTTCAACAGAACATATATATGTGTGTGCATATATGTACATTGTGTGCATATGTACACATATATGCATACGTTGTGTGTATGTGTGTGTTTATGTGTGTATCTTGTCCAGGACAGGAATGGTGACTCAACAATCATTACAAACACAGGCTTTCTCACTTTGTTTCTTCGATGTCTTCAGCATATGACTTTCACATCAGAATCTACATGACTGCTTCTATTTTGAATGTCATGCCAACAGTAAGCCAGCAAAAGAGTAAGGGGAAAAGAAGGACATTCTCCTCTCTGTCAAAGTCTTTCTGGAAGGTAAGATACAGTGTGTGCTTATACCTCGCTGGTCAGAATTACATGATCACACCTAGCTGCAAGGGAGGCCTAGAATAGAAGAAGTGACTGAGTGTGAGTCCTCTCACATGTAAAACTCTGTCTTTTGGGTAAATAGAGGATCCCTCACATGTAAAGCTGTTACTGTGAGGTAAATAGAGGATGGACAGAGGTAATAGCTATTAGTTTCTACACATTTTTTTTTAAAAGAATATGAAAACCCAACCATGGGTAACTACTATATTCCATATGTGGTATATGTGAGTGTGTATGTAATTTCTTTTATAGGACTGCATCTACATGACGCACTGTTATGGTCTCATTCCATGTGTGTCTTTTCAGGAGTACATGTAGATACTTTTTTTGTAGATACTTTATTTAAAACCACAAAGTGAAATATAGTTTTGTTCTATCTAACAAAACAAACATTTCACACAGTTCCCTCAAATTAAAAAAATAAAAAAGTCTTGCTTGCTGCCTCATTCGGTGTAGGAAACAGGAAACAAAAAGTTAAACGTTGAGGACTCTCAAGAGGAGAGGATGGCTGGCCTCTGATAGCTGAGGGTGTGTGACACTCCTGAGCTTCTAGGTATGCGGAATCACACTAACTCATCTCTGTATACAGCAGAAAGACGTGTTTGGGAGGGCGGCGAGGCTCAGGTCCTGTTCCTTACCTCTAGGCCAACCCTCAGGTCCTGCTTGCTAGAGCCTGGAGCTCACGATATTCTGGGGAAATGATTCGATGGACTCGTTGGGCTTTATTCTTTGGGATATTTTGGGCTTTATTCCCTGGAGACTTCACCTAGCACTTAGACTCCTTCAGGAAGATCAAGGGATTATATTCAGATCAGTATCAAGCACGGGGACTTATCTCAGCGACAAGTCAGAGTATCAGCTCCCCTTTCTCTCCTTTAACAGACTGGCTTCATCTGTCACAGAAAAGCTTCTTACTTCTTGCTTCTCCTAATGTCTCCTAAAGCATGGATTCAAATTAGCTAGCTCTCTGCTCAGAATCCACCCCCCCCAACCCCCGTGGTCCCTGTTCTCTCATGTACCAACTCCCAAGCACACTCCCAGACTTGGCATTCCTGCCACAATGGTCTCCTCAATCATCTCCAGACTACACATTGCACTGAAGCCATTAGTAGCTCAGTTTCCTGTTTCAGAATCAAGGTTGTTAAAGAAACGAGGCTGCACCAGGACGGTGGTCTGTGCCTGTAATCCCAGCACTTGAGGTGAGCAGAGGCAGGAGGAGATTTCAGTGGTGGAATACTTGTTCGATGGGTTACAAGTCGTTGGGTTCATCTTCAGAACTCTGAAAAAAAAGTTAGACTTTGAGAACCAAGTGAGTTCCACTTAGTAATATTATTTAATTCTTTTGAACCTTAATTTCCTTATATGTTATATGGGAATGATAACAGCCCCAGGGGGCAGCTGTGACTAAATTGGGACCATGCACATCTGGTTTGTGGCAGGGGAGTCAGAAAAAAATATTTTTCCTCCCCCCACCCTTTCTTCTCTGTGTAGGCTCTCAATGTACAAAGTTGTGTCCCACCTTGATGCCACATTTGGTGCTGTCTGCACCTTGTTCCTGCTCAGCTGGGTTGCTCCACTGTCAGAGCCTATTGGAGGCCCTTGCTATTGAGGTCTTGGGGAGCTCGGTCTCAGCACTTGAAGGTTGCAACTTCTGGGCTATGCCCAAAGTCTGTGCCATCTTTAAATGCCACTATCCTTGAGAAAATTGCACCAGCCTCAGCCAGAGAGTCTGCTAGGCTCGTGATGACGTCATCGGCTCTGGGTCCCAGACCTCCTTGGGATATTTGAGCTCCTCATATCTCAGTCCTTTTTCCTCTTGTGAATGACTGCATTTGCATTTCTGAGGCTAGAATATCCAATGTACATTATCTTCAAAATCTCTCTCTCACACACACATACACACACACACACAAATATATACTCACATATACATCATCTGCATATACATCATCTGCATATACATCATAAATACATACACATATACATCATATACATATATAATTATATATATGAAAGTAGAAAAGGGGACTGTAGGGGAAAAGCCAGGGTTCTAAAGTGACAGGAGGTTCAAGAGAAAGTAATGGGGAAGAAAGACATGTATTACTGTTTTTTCTCTGTATGTAGAACCTGGATTTAAACACACACAGGCACAGATACTATTTTAGAGGGGGAATGTGATCAATGGGAAAGGGAAGAGGGGAGGAGAGGGTATTAGAGAGTGACTATGAGGTAAATACAATGAAATAATGAAATCTATTATTTTGTATGCTAACAAAAAAAACAGTTAAAATAATGTTACAAAAATGCAGTTTAGGCTGGGAGGATGGCTCAGTGGCAAAGTGCCTGCATGTAAGCATGAAGAGCGTAACCCACTAAAAGCCAGATGTGGAAGGACACTTCTGCTATCCCAGGGCTCCTATGCTGAGATTGGAAGACCATCTCTGGAAACTTGCAAGCCAGCTCACTTAGTGTGTGCCCTGGGAGACAGCAAGAGACTGCAGCTCAAGGTGCAAATCAATGCCTGAGATTGTCCTCTGAACTCCACATGTGTGCTACCGTGCATGCATGCCTACACTCACACCCATGAACACACATGTACATGTGTGTTGAAATACAATGTACAGTATCTGTTGAAATACAATTCACCTGGATAGTGAAGCTAAAAAGTAAGCAGGAAACATGACCCTTCATTTACACATGCAAAGGATTTATTCCCATGGTGGATTTCTTTAGCTTCATAAACATGGAAGCTTAACAAAGGGAAGGGAAGGATGGATCCCTTAAGTAAGAGGAAGTGCAAATTGTCTTGCAAATAAAGCCCAATGCCATTGATGACCAAATAAATATAATTTTAGTCTTTAAGAAGGTACCACTTAAGCCCACTAGATTAACATAATTCTTAATATAATAAAGCCCAGAGCTACAGCTGAGAAACTGCTACAATCACTGTCTTGTTGACACCATAAATCGTTAACCGCGTTTTGAAAAGCAATTTAGAAGCTCATCTCACGAGCCAGGAAAACATTTCTGCCCTTTGGCTGACAATGTTCATGATAAGATACTCATACAAGAAAAAAAAAAACCCTGCATGATGACAGTAATCTTTGTACAGTTATCCATAATAGCAATATGTTAATAGTCTAAATGCCTTAGCATTGGAGAACTGGGGGGTTAAGTGCCGCCTCCTGTAATTTTGTTGTTGAGCCTAGGCTGCGCCGCAGCTCAGAGTTGCTCCCTAGTGTATAGAACAGTGGCTTTCAATCTGAGCCTTGCACTGGGTGACCCCATTGGAGTGCAAGCGCAGAGGTGGGATAGCTGCATCTCATGCTGCACAGACACCAAAGCTGCCCAGCACCTCAAGGCACAGACTGAAAACACTCCCCAAGCCAGAAAGATGCTGCCTATTAACTATCACAGAGAAGGACTAGGAGTATGTGAGTGCATTAAAAACATGCTAAGAGAGCCACCAGACCAAGGAGGGACACTACACCATCACCTGTACCCTGTGAAGATGAGCACACATAATATTGTGATGGCAATGCCCACTCATGTACCATCTCACCACTTGTTGTGAGCATCAAAGGATTAACGGGCAGAGGACTTGACTCTCTCTGGGGCTTTAGCTTAGACCAGTGCTCATTACTAAAATTCCTGTCTGTTCCTCTGTCCATCTGTTCATCCATCTGGTCCTGGTCCTGCACCCCAGATCTACAGCCTTCATGGTAACTTGACTCTGAACCTGATTTAACTCTGAAACCTGACTCAGATGGACAATCTGTAACTTAGCCTCTGTCCAACTTGGCTCCTTCATCTCTCCTCTGCCCTCTGTAAGGACTCTCTCTGCATCTGTTTCCCTCCAGTTATGCTACTTTGAATGCCTTGGGCTTTATGTGTCCTTAACCGATTCACTGGCATCTTTAACCTATATATACCCATATACATACATGTAATGTGTGTGATCTGAGAGTTAATATTAGCAATTCAGATAGGAATAAAGCAATCTGTGTCTGACAATGGCCCACTATCAAGGAGATTCGAGGATACTTTGGACAATTGCAGACACTAAAATGTAACTTTATTGTTAGTCAATAAATCCTGACAATGTAGAAAGATACAAACATGCTCGTTCATGCTGCTGGCCCAATAAGTGGTCATTATATAACCATCAGACAATGGTTAAAACTTGCCACCTCTCCGTCACCCTGGTATTCTCATCCCTAACTACACAAAGACAAGATGACAATTCCTTGATTTCTGGCCTTCTCACTGAAAATTCCCACCATGTGTTTCTTCCTCTATGTCCCCTTACCAGGGCGCATTCTCCAGCTGTGGTTCAGACCTTCTGCCTTTGCCCGCTACCATCTTCTTCCCATGCCATGCCCTCTGAAATCCACCGCATCCTCTTTGCTTTATCATGGTTATTCTTGTCTATTTCGTTTTAAGGAAAATCCCACCCTTAAGCTCATCTCTCCAGGAATTATTAGGTACCCTGTTGCCCTTTCCCTTCTAGCCAACTTCCCCTTGCAAGTGCCTGCAGCGCCCCATCTTACTCTTCATTCACGCACCACCCACGTAGCATGGCTGCCAATGGGTCACCTTCAGTGACCACAGCAGTAACTACCTTTTTTTCTTGACTTTACCTCATCATATGAATGGATCTCCCCCCCCTTCCCCTTTCCCTCCACCTCACTTTTTCCTTTGTCAGGGTTCCCAGGAGTCCTCTGTTACTCCCTCTTCTTACTTGCAGCGACTTTGTGACTCTCATGAGTTCTCTCTTTAACTCGAGTCAGACCGCTGGAGTCCAAACTCTAGATTTCTTGTTTTTTGACTATATGATATGGTTATCTGGCCTCTTAAGCCTTTGTTTGCTAAAAAATGAAAGCTAATAATAGAACCTCCCTCGTGTAGTAACTAATATTTGTTACACATTCTATGAATGTCAGCAACGATGTCCTATCTTGCTTTTCTGGTCTAGACTCTGCAGGGCTTTGAGAAACTCCTGTGCTGTGACTATATTAACTGTGCTGCCAGTCCCCCCCAAAATTCCTGCCCTATAACGTTGGCGTTATCTTCAGCAAATACCCTTTAGTTGTATCTCCCTTGTCTAGGAAACACTCCTGTGAAATTCCTAAGCTTCCTCCTCAACCGGCAGACTGTGAAAGGCAGAGAAACCCTTCTGTCCCAGAGAAGGAAGGACAGAGTGCAGGACAGAAGGATCTAGGTTCTAGGACTGTCTGTCATGCAGAAGGACCTGTTGTGAATTCCATGTGAGCAAGAACCAATTCTCTGGTAAATTATGCTGAATTCTCTGGTAAATGGCTTAATAATCACCTTTCATGGTAACTAGAGTTGTTCTCACTACAACTGTCCAAAGTATTTAAAGATCTATCAGTTATCCCAATCCCCATGGACACTTCTCTCCGTTAAGGCTTCATATCCATTTAAAAGAAGAGATCACCATGGCAGCTTCCTAATGGACTAACCTGATCTTCATTCTTCCTTGTCTTTAAACCAGTATCTATGTACTTGTTGATGGAGCCTCTGAGAATTGTTTGAGGAACCCAAGTCTGATTTGATCAATCATTTCTCCTTAAGATCTATCACTAGCCCCTCCCCATTACATTTGAGAGAAAATCACCTCTTCCCTGACACAAGGCCCTGCCCACGCTGCCCCCTCTTCCCTGACACAAGGCCCTGCCCACGCTGCCCCCTCTTCCCTGACACAAGGCCCTGCCCACGCTGCCCCCTCTTCCCTGACACAAGGTTGTACCTGTGCTGGCTTTTCCACTGTCACTTTTCTGCTCCTCCCCTTTCACCTTAATTGCCAACCAGAGTTAGTGGCTACAACCCCAGTGATGCCAGATTCCCTAGACTTTCACACTATGAAGACATAGTTACCCCTGCTCAGAATTTTTCTGTTCCATCTTTATTTGGGGGACTAGTACTCATACTTCATACCTCATCTGAGAAGCCTCTGACTCACCCAGGCTGGTCAAGACTACTGGATGCTGCTATAATTCTCGAGATCACATCTTTGATAACATGCAAGATGCTCTTCCCCTGGAGTCTATTGACTTATCTATTTATCTATTTAAGTATCTTCATTTCTAGTACAATGTCTTATATACTGCTTGAGTTCAACAAATGTCTCTTGAACAGATAAATAAAAGAAACTATGATTATGACAAAACATAAAATGTTAACAATACATATTTTATTACTAATGCACTTATTAAACTGCACAATATATATTATATTATATCACATATGCAATATATATATATATATATATATATATATATATATATATATATATATATATATATTACTATGTGCTTTATGGTACATGCTATACCTATATATAATATATATGTATATGGGTAGTCCTAGAAGTAGTCATTTGATAGGTTTATTTAGCACCCATTCTGTGCCATATCACAGTAATAGGAAGATTAATCAACACTGTCGAATTACCCCAAGAGTCTGACAACCTGACTAGCAATCCTAGTTGGCTGATGAAAATATTGACACATTAATTATTTTCAAAATTTGTCTTCATGGTAACAATGTATCTTAAAAGCAAACGGAGAAACATAAAATGTTTATCTATAATGCTACCAGTAGTTATAGTGGGGTTGGAAATTTTCACCCCTGTCATTTTGGATCCATTACTCAAGAGATAACCTCCTGCAAGGTTTTATGTATGCACAGGTTTGCACACACTGATGGATGTTGGCCTGAGAGGGTCAGTAACTAGTTACAAGTCTATCTAATTGCTCAGTGGTGAGCAACCCACACCTACCTTAACTGAGCCGTTTGTCCTAATAGCGGCCTGTCTTGCCCATGAAGCAGAGGCCCTAGAGGACCTGTATTTTATTAAAATTTAATAAAAATCCTCTGTATTTTATTTTTATGGTTCAATTCCAGCCAGTGGTGCTTGTCTACCCTCCGAGGGAAGGTTAAAGGGACCTAGACTGAAGACTATGAGGGGGTCAGTGCCACCCAGGCACACAGGGAATCCCTACTCTAGAGGGCAGAGCCAACCATGATAGGTTTGTTCCTGGCATGGCTTACCAGGTGGATCTGCTCAGGTCCCAGACAGAAAGGAAGAAGCAGATTAGTGTCCAGAGGACATAAGGGTCTCCCTCCCTCAAGGGGAAAAGGAGAAATACCCCTTCTTCTTCCCATTGAGAAGTCCCGGCCTTGAAGGAGCCCTTGGTAAATACCAGCTCCAAATGAAAGGAACCCAGTCTAGACGAAGGCTTCTTGCCTGTGCCCTAGGTGCACTGGAACAACCCCTTCTACCCCGCTGAACCCAAGCTGCTCCAGGAGCAAAGATAACAGCCTCTAATTCCATGTGATTGTTTCAGAGAATAAAATGAGACAATGAGTATGAACCCACAAGTGTCAAAGCACTTTCAATATGTAGGGCACAGGTAGACTGCCTCTGCATTTCTTTTCAAATACACCAGTAGAACATCCTCACATCCAATATGAGAATTCAATGCATCATCTAAGAAGGAAGACTATACATCTTTCTATAAAATTCCATATTTTTACTCTCTTTTTAAAAATGTGTGGCCTTAAAGACATTGTTTCTCCTGATAGATTTTTCATGGAAAAAAATAAAAAGCTAACTCAGTTGAACTCAACTCTGAGCTGCTCCACACAGGATTCGGTACATTGTTGCATTATTCCTAACATCAGTGTCCTGAGACCATGAGGTGGTACTGGTCTCCAAGGATATCAACACTGTAGAACAGAGACTACTCACTAGGCACAAAGAAAACACAGCCCTGACGGTTTTGGACATTCTGAAGGAGTGGGTATCTTGCACTGTGGTCCTCCCTTCTCCCTGGGGGCTGTTGGCTACTAGTCCATGAGGACAGAGGGATAAGAGTCAGTGGACAGGGTGAATAAAAGGCTGTATAGTTTTTTGGGAAGGGAGTAGGAATTCTAGGTTCTTACCAGGAGAAAGGAAGTCAAATTTGTAATCTCATCTAGGCTACATGGCATTCCATAGGTAGAGAATGTAGGTGTCAGGCTCCCCAGACAGAGAAGAGGGAGCCCTGCTATGAAAATGGAGTCAGTCCTCCATCTTGCGAGGAGCTCAAAAGACACGGAGAATTTGGACCTTCAGCAGCAGGGCCCAACATTGCATTATGACATGCTTTTGATGCCCCAGAATGAGAAGATATTTGGACATAGGTGAAAACTGAGGATATTTCTCCACTGCCAGTGATATGATCCAATTAAAGCCATATTAGCTTATATTAAAGGCAGAATTATCGGGAAGTGCTCTCGAGCAAGGACCAAATTTGGACCAAGGACCAAATTGCCATGGGGAAATGGGTGGGGTAGGAGAAGGAAAGACAAAAAAAAAAGAGAAAAAGTTTTGCTTGCACAGAGAGAAGAGAAGAGAGAAAGAAAGATCAAAATGTCTGGATTATATAAGGAGGAGCCTCTGGGGGAAAGGCTGCCCAGACCCTGGGCTGGAAATTTCAGGGTTGGGGGGGGCACAGTATGCCAGGTAGGTACTGAGAGATGTTGGGAGAATCTGGAGGCCAGGTCTGCTTTGGTATGTAAAATATGCACCTCATTTCCTTATCCCCGGTTAGAAACCAAACAAAAACAGAGAAATGAAGAAAACATTTAAAATAAAATTCACCTGTCTCAACATGTATCCTCAAAGAATCGTACTCCATTCAACATCCTGGACCTAGACTTGATAATCTTTTGTGACTTCTGCCTTTTCTAGGAGTTGCCTTTCTCAATAAAC